>CM021108.1:483610550-483763082 GCA_007115665.2 Sequoiadendron giganteum
TCTCTCTCTCTCTCTCTCTCTCTCTCTCTCTCTCTCTCTCTCTCTCTCTCTCTCTCTCTCTCTCTCTCTATCCCTTGTACCCTAAACACTAAACCCTTAAACCCTCTACCCTCTACCATGAACCCTTAACCCTTAACCCCTCTACCCTATACCCTTAAACCTTAACCCTTAACCCTTAACCCTTAACCCTAGACCCTAAACCCAAAAACCTAAACCCTTAACCCTCAACCGTTAACCCTTAACTCTTAATCCTTAAACCCTATACCCTCTACTATCTCTCTCTCAAGAGTCTCCATCATACCCCTTCTCCCTCTCTTAGGTATCTCTCTCATTCACTCACTCCATCTATCTATCTCCCCTATACCCTTCAACCCTTAACCCTTATAACCCTCTACCCTAAACCCTTAATCCTTAACCCTAAACCCTTGACCCTTAAACCCTCTACCCTCTACCCTTAACCCTAAACCCTTAACCCTTAACCCTAAACCATGTATCCTTAACCCTTAACCCTAAACCCTTAACCCTAAAACTCCTTAACCCTAACCCTTAACCTCTTAAACCTAAAACCTCCTTAACCTTAACCCTTAAACTCCCAACCCTTAACCCTAAACCCTTAAACCTTAACCCTAAACCCTTAACCCTTAAATCCTCTACCCTCTACTCTCTCTCTCTCAAGTCTCTCCCTTGTACCCCATCTCCCTCTCACAGGTCTCTCTCTCACTGAATCACTCCATCTATCTCTCTCCCCTATACCCTTAAACTCTAAACCCTTAACCCTTAAACCCTAGACCCTTATAACCCTCTACTCTAAACCCTATACCCTAAACCCTTAACCCTAAACCCTAAACCTTTAACCTTTAAACCCTCTACCCTCTACCCTTAAACCTTAACCCTTAACCCTTAAATTGTCTACCCTATACCCTTAACCCTTAACCCTCCTAACCCTCTTAACCCTAAACCCTTAACCCTAAAACCCCAAACCCCAACCCTAACCCCAAATCCTTAAAACCTCACTCCCATACCCTCCCTAAACCCTAAACCCTAAACCCTAAACCCTTAACCCTTAACCCTTAACCCTAAAACCTTAAACCTTAACCCTTAACCCTTAACCCTTAGCCCTTAACCCTACACCATAAACCCTACACCCTACACCTTACACCCTTAACCCTTAAACCCTCTACCCTCTACTCTCTCTCTCTCAAGTTTCTATGTCCTAACCCCCTCTCCCTTTGTCAAGTCTCTTTGTCTCACTCACTCCCTCTATATCTCTCCCTCTACCCTTAACCCTAAACCCTAAACCCTAAAACCTTAACCTTTAAACCCTCAACCCTTAAACCCTTATACCATTAACCATATATACCCTTTAGCTCTCTCCCACTCCCTCTCTCTCTCAAGTCTCCCTCTACCATTAACCTCTCTCTCACCCTCTACCCTCTCTCCATCTCTTAGGTCTCTCTCTCTCACTCACTCCCTCTATATCTCTCCATGTACCCTTAACCCTAAACCCTCAACCCTTAACCCTTAAAACTTAAACCCTTAAACCTTTTTCCCTCTACCATTAACACTATATACCCTAGATATCTATATACCCTCTATCACTATCCCACTCCCTCTCTCTCTCAAAACTGTCCATTCTACCCCCTCTCCATCTCTCAGGTGTCTCTCTCAAAGTCACTCCCTCTATCTCGTTCCCCTCTACCCTAAACCCTTAAACCCTCTACCCTCTTAGAGTCACTCCCTCTATCTCTCTCCTCTTTGTAACCCTTAGCCATAAACCCTTAACCCATAAACCATCTACCCTCTACTCTCTCTCTCTCTCAAGTCTCTCACTCAATCAATCCTATCTATCCCCCCTCTACCCTTTATCTCTCTCCCAGTCTCTCCCTCCCCATCTTTCATTGACTCCCTCTATCACTCTCCCCTCTACCCTAAACCCTAAACCCTTAACCCTTAAACACTCTACCCTCTACTCTCTCTCTCTCAAGTCTCTCCCTCTTATCCCCTCTCCCTCTCTTAGGTCTCTCTCTCTCACTCACTCTTTCAATCTCTCTCCCCTCTACCCTTAAACCCTCTCTCTCTCTCTCTATATATATATATATATATATATATCTATCTCTCCCTCTCTTAGGTATCTCTCTCAAAGTCACTCCCTCTAGATCTCTCTACCCTCTACCATCTCTCTCTCTCTCTCTCTCCCTCGGTCCCTAAACCCTCTACCCTCTAACATTAACCATTAACCCTTAAACCCTCTACCCATAACCCTTAACCCTTAAACCCTCTACCCTTAACCCTTAACCCTTAACCCTTAACCCTTAACACTAAACCCTAAAACCTTAATCCTTAACCCTAAACCCTAAAAACTTAACCCTTAACCCTAAACCCTAAACCCTAAACCTTTAAACCCTCTACTCTCTCTCTCTCTCTCTCAAGTCTCTCCCTCGTAACCCCTCTCCCTCTCTTAGGTCTCTCACTCACTCACTCACTCACTCACTCCATCTATCTCTCTCCCTTATACCCTTAAACCCTAAACCCTTAACCCTTAAACCCTAAACCCTTATAACCCTCTACCCTAAACCCTATAAAATAAACCCTTAACCCTTAACAACAAACCCTAACTAAAACCCTCTAACTCTACCTTAACCCTAACTCCTTAACCTCCTTAACTTAACTCCTTAACCCTTAACCCTAAACCTAAAATCTTTGACCCTAACCCTAAACCTCTATACAAACTTAACCAATAACCCTAAACTCCTTAACTCCTTGCAACCCTAACCTCTTAAACCTTAACCCTTAACCCTAAACCCTAAACCGTTAACCCTTAACCCTAAAACCTTACCCCTTAACCCTAAACCATTAACCCTAAACCCTAAACCCTTAACCCTTAAACCCTTTACCCTCTACCATTAACCCTTAGGTCTATGTGCACAAATTAGATATCCAATTTGTAGCACTAAAATCCTACCATTGCAAAAAAATTAAAAATGTTTTTCAAATCAAATATCAGATTTTATCGGATATCGGATTTGTGGGCCATAGAAAAACCCCATGTGGGTCGTTTTGTTCATTCTAACAGACCCTACATTCTCTTTGCAGGCTTTGCAGGTGAAAATAGTGTGGTTTCAAACAAGAAGAGATAAATATCAACTTTTTGGAGTATCTTCTACTCAAATCAGTCATAAGGAATGATTTTTTAGAATATTTTGTGAGGTGTAATGGGGAGCAACAGTCATCAGAAGCAAAAATGTAAGATAAAGTTTACAAAAGAACAAATTGAAGCATATAGACAAATAGATAGAGAAGGTCATATGAAGAGAAGACAAGTTATGTTAAATATTGGTGAACCTGAGCCCTATGGTCTTTCAAGTCAAGAGCAAATTGAATATGTTCAAGGTGAAAATGTTGATCATGATATTGAAATTGGGAATGAAAATGTTAAAGGTGAAAATGTTGGAATTGAAGATGTTGAACATGATATTCAAATTGGGAATGAAAATATTGAAATTGATAATGAAAATTTTCAAGGTGAAAATGTTGGAATTGAAGATGTTGAACATGATATTGAAATTGGGAATGAAATTATTCAAATTGATATTGAAAATGTTCAAGGTGAAAATGTTGGAATTGAAGATATTGAACATAATATTGAACCAAGTGTAAATTATGTTTCACCAGATTACATGAGAAATGAAGAACCTTTTGTGGAAGAAAGACATATTCCAAATTCAAGACCTTCAAGAACTCCTAAATGGTTACTTGAAATTGATGAGAACATTATAAACAACTTTGAAGGCAAGAGCTCAACACGAACTATTCAGTTGTGGGCTACAAGACTTTTCAACCAATATTTTAGCAATAAGACATTGACAGAGCAATGCCAAATTTCTATACAATTGCTAAAGATGCAAAATATGAGACCTTTGCTAGCCCAATTAAATATTTGTGTGAAAAACAAGACCGAAAAAATTCTATTAATGTCAAAAATCTTTTTAATGCTCTCAAGTCTATTGGAAAAAATAACAAGGAAAAAGCTAAGATAGCTGCTTGAAGAGTCATTACAACTGCCCTAGTAAGTCATCAATTGAAAAAGGATCTATTTATGAGACAAATTTGTATTGTTTCTGACATAAATCATAAAACTTTGGCTAAAGCACTTGCAAGAAGACAAAGAATAGATGATCCTCTTCAAAATGATACATGGTATTTTTTTGAGAGGCTTCCATGTGTTGAAAAGAAGCTAACCGATAATGTAAAGCAGGTAATTCAACAATTTTGGCATGATAACTCTAGAGTATCACCCAATGCAAAGGAAGTTTTAAAGTTAAGAATTGGAAATCGAGACCGTACATCGCATCCTAAACATTTCTTGGAATCAAGCCAAATAATGTTGTTCAAAAATTTCATTGAAACACATCCAAACATGGAAATCTCACAAAGGAATTTTGAAGGTTTAAAGCCATTTTATTGTGTACCTCCTAATATTTATAATACTTGTTGTTGCAAATACCATGTGGATTTTTCAATGTACCATGAACTATTATTCTATATTTGTTCTACTTTGCATACTAATGAATTGTTGCAAGAGTGTTGTGCAATGCATCTTCCAAAATAATCAAGGGACTTTCTAGATCCATTTTTATGTTCTAGAGATGATGGTTTCTTTTTCTATAGAAATGATTGTCTAAATGCAAAGTGCTCACAATGTGGTGGCTTTGAAAAAAAAATTCAATGTATTCATAAGGGTTCCAAATATGAATTTGAAAAGAAGCTTGTTGAGAAAAAGAGATATGAGATAGTCAAATATACTTTGCAGAGTGGAGGTGAAGGTTCTAGATGTGAGTTGGTTACAAAAGAATGCAGTGTTGCTGATTTTATTTCAGATTCTAAGGACAATATTTTCTATAAGTATGCAAGCATAGTCATAGGTCTCAGTGGTTGGATCAAAAATTCAGGATGTGTAAGGACTATTTTTCTATTGGCACTATTATATCAGTGGTTGATTTTACAGAAAACTACACATTGCAACCACAAAATGAGGTACAATCTCAATATTACAATTCCATTCAGATTGCACCTGATAGTATAGAGGAGGATCAAAAGATAATCAGAGAGTATCATTTTTATATGAGTGATGATAGATCTCACTCGTCTAAGTATGCCCAACATTGTTTCAAGATTTTTTTTGAGTTCTTGCAGGAGCATGATATAGCATTGGGCTGACGTCTCTTTTTGTCAGATAACTACACAGGCCAATTCAAGAATTCTCGTATGTTTTATTGGTTGAGTAGAATGCATGTAGAGAGGGGTGTACCTCATATTTGGATTTTTTTCAAAGTTGGGCATGCGAAAGGGGAGCATGATGGAGTATGTGCATGTGTAAAGAGAGCTCTAGTTAAGGAGAAATTAAAGATTTCAAGAGAAAAATTTAGTGATGCACGTTCTATTGTTGATTGGTGTAGTTCAACATTGTCACAAGGAGGGACACTTGATTCAATAGTGTGAAGATTATTTTGGTTGGTTGAGGAGGGTACAGTGTGAGGCAGATTGGATTGTCATAGAATCAAAGATTCTTCAAAGATGCATTCATTTTGAAGCTCAGATGCAAGCACATGGACCATTTGCACATGAAAATTGGCTTTCTTTTGTCAAAGTTGTATTCAATATGAGTGGGATCAATGCGAGTCAATTGAGTGGATGGATACATGGGTTCCACAATATCTACCTCCTTTATCTCAAACTATATCCATGAAAAATGACACAATGGAAAGTTCAGTTGATTACAATGGTCTTTCAGATCTACTACAACTAGGACATGTTTTTGCAGTTGTTGCACCATAGGGGAATGAAGAGAGATCAGACTATTGGTTGGCTTGATGTGTGTGGGTAAAGCACAAGCTAACACAACTTATGGAAGATGATGATGGGTTCGTGTATCCCACAGGTTTAGTTGTTGTTGCAGGAACTTGGTTGTGAACATACATGATTATAAATAATGGCATACCTGTATTTGAAGACTACGAGAAACAAAAAAACATTCTCATGTATTCACACCTTGTTATAGCAACAAATGTTAAGTTGTTGAAGCATTATGCCAAACCAAAGACAAAACAACTATGGACACTTAGTAATGTTGATCATGAAGAAATATTGGACACTCTTAAGCAAAGAGATGACTCTTTAGGAACACTTGAATAAAATATTCAAGAATGGAAGGTACAATGTTTAGGTTCATTATTCTTAAGTTCATTAGTGTTCTTTATTTAGAGTGATCCCAAAAAGCTAGTTTACAATTTCTGGGAGATTTTGATTTTTGCTGAAATCACATATTTTTAGAAAATATAATGATTTAATCCTTAAAATTTTAAAGATTCCAATTGAAGAGGTTTTGATCAAACCACCTTAGATCAAACCCCCTTAGATATAACCCCGCTAGTTTTAAACCATACCTACAATGGAGTCTCCTTTACACCTATCAAAATGCTAATAAAAAATCACTTTTGATTTACCTTTTGGGGGATCAACTGAATTCATTTAAAATTTATTTCAAATGATCATGGTAGTCCTCGGAATGAGATATCCAATTAATATAATTTAAATATGTTTTGGTTTTATTATGTATGTGTTATTTTAGTTTTATGAAACATAGGTTTTTCACCAAAAATCAAGCTCTATGTTCTGTACATGTGGAAAAAAAGTATATTATCAAAATAAAATTTTAGAAAATATGTTTAGGCTTGGTATTGATGTCCTTGATCCATTAAAAAAAAAATCAAATTTCGATACATAGAGAAAAATTTATGTTGTATACAATCCACCTATGTTTCAATTGTAATTGGTTTAACTTCGAAACTTGATTAAGATTTTTTTTTTTATAAAGAACTATGAAACCAAATGAAAGTGCTAGATATCGTAGTTGCAAATCTAAATTAAAAAAAAAAAAAGAATTTTATCCTTCATAAAAACAAAAGTTATGTTGTATACGGTGAGCGTCACTCCTTAAAAATGCTAGTTTTTGAAGGAGATGGAAAAAGAAGTGCAATCTGATTCAAAAAAAAATGAAAAAAATAGATTTAGAATTTATAGACAAAACTTCACAAACCAGTAGTCTGCATCATCTTCAAATTCCTCACGGTTTAGCTGCTATAGGAGCCCAAAAGTGAAGATTTAGTTAAAAAAAATGAGTTCAGTGTCCAGTTTGTCCAAAAATTGTAAACTAGTATTGTGGGATCACCCTTTAATACTGATATTTTATATACTATTGGAATGTAGGTGTCTTTAATAGTGATATTTTGTATGTACTTTTGCAATATTTTTGGCATGATTGATCATGGACCTGTTGCAACAATAGCCTACTCTGATCCTTTCAAAGAGGTATGCAACAAATTACAATAATATAGATTGGTTATTCAAAACATCTTTTATAGTTTGCATTACCATCTCATCATCAATTAGGTCATTTAGAATAATATAGATTCGTTATTCTAAGCATCTTTTATAGTTTTCATTACCAATTCATCATCATTCAGGTTGTTTAGATTAATATAGATTTTTTAGTCCAAGAATCTTTTCTGTTGTGACAATATAGATTTCTCATTTGACAACTTTTGTGATATTTTTGGCACGATTGATCATGGACTTGTTGCAAAGATAGGTAGCTATGATCCTTTCAGAGAGATATGCGAAAAATTACAATAATATAGATTGGTTACTCAAAGCATCTTTTATAGTTTGCATTACCATCTCATCATCAATTAGGTCATTTAGAATAATATAGATTGTTTATTCTAAGCATCTCTTATAGTTTGCATTACCAATTCATCATCATTTAGGTTGTTTAGATTAATATAGATTTTTTAGTCTAAGCATCTTTTCTATTGTGACAATATAGATTTCTCATTTGACAACTTTTGTGATATTCCTGGCACGATTGATCATGGACCTGCTGCAACAATAGGCAACTCTGATCCTTTCCGAGAGGTATGTGATAGATTACGATAATATAGATTGGTTATTCTAAGCATCTTTTCTATTGTATTTAGTTTAACTGCTACCTTGATGGTTTGTATAGGTGATTTTCACTCCAGAATGTCAACATACTACTACTGTGGAAGACCGTGCCTTGAATGCCTCCAATAGGAAAATTTTGTAAATTTTGAATTTTCAAATGTGAAAAAATGTAAAAAGGTCATAACTGTGTATGGGCATAATCTATATCCAGTGATGTTTTTTGAAATATGGGTCAAATGTCTAGCATTGTATAAAGGATATGTTCAAAATGTAAAGGGGTCTATATTTTGGAAACTCATAGGTTGAAATAGTCATACAGGTGTATGTTTTGTTACTATTATTGGGACAATTATGTAATAGCTTTTTGTACTTAATTGAGCTACAATCGAAGGTTTTCTTCCTGGTTCTTTCCTATCAGTATGCTTGTTTGAAACAGGTTTTGTAATATCTCCTATTTATATATAATAAATTATAGTGGCTTGCCACTTTTGCCAAAAAAGATTGTAAAAAGGTCATGTGAAGGTCATTTCCAATGTAATTGAGTCTTTGATCTAGCAAAGTGGAAACAAGGTATTTGGGTGTGCATGATGTTCAAGTTAATTCGGTAAGATTTTTCTGATGGAAGAGCTAGGTGGCTTTAAACAACACAATTACAATTAAAGATGATTCAAACTCCAATTTGATCCTCAAACCCAAACTTGGGTGCAACTTCACTAAAATAGGCCCATTTTACAAAGAGACCCGTATTTAAACACTTCGCAAACCTAAAATTTTGATGGGGAAACATTAAACATCCTATCAAACTACAAAAACCACATCTTTTCTTTGGTGAGATATGCTTTCTAAAGCTCTATTTCAACAAACCCTCATTTTTAGCAACTTTCGTGAGGTGTTTAAGGAAATCAATGTTTCCAACCTTGCCACACCCTATAAACTCATCAAAAAGGTCTATTACGACCTATACAAGCTTGATCCAACCTTAAATCTTGTTGCTCCCACATTTCATTGACATTAGCATGTTGTAACCACCATTTTTCACCTAATTTCACTCATTTTTGCCATGCATGGTGTTGGGTCTCAAAAATGCAGGTTTGAACCACGAGAGGTTGCCAAGCTCTCACAACGCTTTTGGCCAATGTACAAGGACAATTGATGCAATTGAACCTTCTTCTCTTTAGGTTCTGGAAGACCAAGGCGGGTGTACCTATATGAATAATGCAGATTTGAAAATGTGTTTCCTATTTGAACTATCTAGCCACAATGGCAAAGGGAAGTGGACAGATAAAATTGCTACAACTACTCCTACTCCTAATACACAAATGAAAGGATTTGAATAAGTTTTTTGATATAAAATTTTGTCTCTGGGTTGAGGCAGATCAGTGCATTCTATCCACATGGGCATTGAAGTCAAAAAACATGAATTATGTGTGTTTCCTTCTCTGGTTTAATTCAAGTTGTTAGGCCCTTTATAAAATAAAATATTATGACTGGCATATAATTTCATTTATTTATGACTTGCATAAATAAGGATGGAATGTTTTCTTACCAAATTATACTTCAACAATCCAAAAGAAATCTTAAATCATTGTGACTTACTTGGAGGAATTTAATTTTGACTTGCAGACACCAACAAATAAAAATCACACAAAGTGGAAAAATGCACCTTGATGAATCAAACATATGCTTGATATATTGATTTAAATGATAAGAGGACTTCAAGTTGGAGATAATTAGATAATAAATATATATAATTATAACACAAAAACTGAACACATAATGGATTTCACCAATTCAAAATAATTTGTCCATTGATTTGCTTCAAAAATGATTTGTACATTATTTGCATTACCTGGTCCATTTTTTGGAAATCTCCCTATTCTAACTAATTTTGTCTCCCCCATCTAACTGATTTTCTGAAATACTAATACATTGAAAAACCAAGGGTCACGACCCTTCACTTTTCTGTTACATCTGTTTACATATTATGACAGTAATTAAAATATTTAATTGTGTTGCCTCTCGGAAAATTAAATATTTCTTACAATAGTTTTTCCCTTGATTTTGCTTTATATCTTATCCGATTTGAATATTTTATTTCCCCATGGCTTCCTTTTATCTCTTTTACCACTTTACCACTGTCTACTTTTTGAATCTTGGTGGTATAGTGGTTTGATCGTTAGCCGCTTTCCCCTGACTGCTCACAACTCATCGTTCAACTCTTCATCATCGGTTGCCACCCTACCTACTACGCCACCGCGGACTCCTCAGTGACCGTTCGCGGTAGTGCGGTGACTGTCTATTGACTATTGCTATCACCCGTCCACCGCAATCACTACGGTCTTCGTGATAACTGCCAGCACTATTGCGGTATCCACTAACTATCATCCTCCCCACTTCATTAACTGCTTACCACACTAGCAAGGTCATTGGCCTAACTACCAGTAGTACCATGGTAGCCGCTATGAAAATTGCTAGCTACTTCTACGGCTCGCTTGCCACATGGTCATCGCAGTCACTACGGTCTTCGTTGGAGCACCCCGCAGTATCACGTTGACCATTTTCTTCATTGATTGACTGTTGCCTCTGTCATTTATCTCACCACCACTGTGATACTACAGTCAATGAATTGACCACGTGTGGTGTGGCGGTAACTTTTCTCAAACCGCCAAGCTAACCCTTTACCGCCCAACAACCATCCGCTTGAAAACTGTCCGCGATAAGGCGGTATGTAGTGAATTTGAATTTTATGGGTGACGGTAAATAGGTATAAGGTATTTTTTAGCTTTATGGATAACGCTGAAGTGAAATATTTTAGGAGAAAGATAGGAAAAGGGTATAAATAAAAAAAATCCCTTAGGGTATTGATGAAAAGTTTAGGCTAAAATGGGAAAAAACCTTAGGGATTTTTTTTGAAATTTTAGGGTTCTAACACATGGCAACTCACCAACTCAACTACAGACCTTTCTAGCTCTTTAAACCCACATATTCACCTTATATACTCCTAATAACATCAACCATGGCCATACCATCGAGCTACAGACCGTACAATAGATGGTATGGCCTTTTATCACTTTGAACTCTTAAGCGAAATCACTGGTCCAATGTAGCTCAGAGTGATTCAGCATATTTGGGTACAAAAAGGGACCATCCATAGCATAAACATACCCATCTAGATGTGTTGGAATAGTATGTTTGGTCATACAAGTTGCACAATGAAAGTTGTGCCACTTTGCAACTTTACACTGCTTGCATCTGACAAATTTTCCCTCTTCTAAAAACTCGTCACCACGGGAAAACACCTCAGAGATAGCAAAAATTGAGAGAGGTTATTGTGGATGGTCCCAACATTATCCCATAGCCTTAGACGAAGAGTTTGCAAGCATCATGATTTATGAGAAATAACCCCTCAAAGATTGTTGTCTTTTAGCACTTTGGACTCTTAAGGGAAATCGCCAGTCCAATGTAGCTCAAAGTGATTCAGCGTATTTGGGTGAAAATGAGGACCATCCCTAGCACAAATGTACCCATCCAAACATTTTGGAATAGTCTATTTGGTCGTACAAGTTGTAGAATGAAAGTTGCACCACTTTGCAACTTTACACTGCTTGCATTTGGCAATTTTTTCCTCAACTAAAAACTCATCACCATAGGAAAACACCTCTGAAATAGAAAAAAATGAGAGATTTTATTGTGTATGGTCCCAACATGATCCGATAGTTTCAGACGAAGAGTCTGTAAGTGTCACGGTTTCCGAGAAATAGCCCTTCAAATATTGCTGCCTTTTAGCACTTTGGACTCTTAAGGGAAATTGCCAATTCAATGTAGCTCAGAGTGATTCAACGTATTTGGGTGCATAAGAGGACCATCAGTAGCATAAACGTACCCATACAAACGTGTTGGAACATTTTTTTTGGTCGTATGAGTTGCAAAATGAAAGTTGCACCACTTTGCAACTTTACACTGCTTACATTTGGCAACTTTTCCCTCAACTAAAAACTCATCACCATGGGAAAATGCCTCTGAGATAGCAAAAACTGAGAGAGGTTATTTTGGATGGTACCAACACAATCCCATAGCCTCAGATGAAGAGTCTTTAAGCATCACGGTTTTCACGAAATAGCCCTTGAAAGAATGTTATCTTTTAGCACTTTGGACTCTTAAGGGAAATCGTTGGTCCAATGTAGCTCAGAGTGATTCGGCGTATTTGGGTGCAAAAGAGGAACATACCTAGCGTAAACATACCCATCAAAACATGTTGGAACAATCTGTTTGGTCGTACAAGTTGTAGAATGAAAGTTGCACCACTTTGCAACTTTACACTGCTTGCATCTCACAACTTTTCCCTCAACTAAAAACTCATCACCATGGGAAAATGCCTCCGAGATAGCAAAAAATGAGAGAGGTTATTGTAGATGGTCCCAACACGATCTCATAGCCTTAGATGGAAAGTCTCTAAGAATCAAGGTTTTTGAGTAACATTCCGTCAAAGATTTCTGCCCTTCTACACTTTGGACTCTTAAGGGATTTTGTTGATTGAACATATCTCGGACTGCTTCGGCCTGTTTGGGTGCAAAAGGGAACCATATGTAACCTAAACATACCCATCTAGACGTGATGGAACAGTCGGTTTGGTCATACGAGTTGTATAATAAGATTTATTTATGCCCTTACAAGTAGTTTTTAGCCTCCAACCGAACTCCAACATTGATTTTCGTGCAAAAAAAAACCCATGAGACCATAGCTTGTTGCAAAAAACCAGTAATTTTCTAGAAATCAACGTTGCTTTTGTATTGGAATTCACAAAATTTCCTTCAACCAACCTATTTTTGAACCTTGGAGATATTTATATACATTTTTTGAATTCAAATAGACTCCCCAATGTCCACAACCACCTTTTCAACTACCAAGACCCTTCATTTTTCTTTAAAATTGCTAAAATTGACAACTTTTTGTTAATAATGCACTTTTATGCAACTTTGATTTCCAAGACACCTATGACTAGTAAAACTAGTCAAACACATCTATTTCAACCCTACCACAACTTCTAGACTCCTATCTTGTACCTCCCTTTACAATTTTAATAATTTTCCTTCAAAAGACTACATGACAATTTTGATAATTTTGAAGCAAGAATGCATTGTTGGCATATTGGACCCCTAGACTCAAAACTTCAACTTAATACACCTTAAATGGTCTTGATTGACCTTATTTAGCATAAATAGATCACACCTAACCTCTCAACCTATCAACCTTCAAATGTGTAATCTTGCAAATAGTAGATTAGATGGAAAACTAGAGAGGAAGAGTTGATGGTGAGTGGCCTAGTGAAGGCTAGAGAAGAAGAGTTTGAGGAATATGGTCTTAGGATAGGGGATTGTCCTTGGTTGTCATATTTGGTTGTGTGGCAGATGTATTATACTATGGGGATGGTTCTAACCATAAAGAACCTGAGAAAGATTGTGAAGAGAAGAGTTGAAGGGCAGAGATGCATGTGTAGGTGGAAAAAGCTTACAGAAGAGCATGAAATAGACATACTAATGTATGGATTTTTAGCTTTGTGTACTGAATTTTTGTGTGCAGGTGTCAAAGCTTGGGAAAAACCATTTTCAGGTGTCAATGAAGATAAATAGCAGCAAGAAAATCCATTTGAGAAGGATCAAGCATGGCAAGACCAAGACAATGCAAAGAATGAAGGGTACAAAATCCCTCGGAGGAAGATTTCCATGCAATTGACTTGGAGCGGGTTTGAAGGGATTGTGAAGAAGATAGGAGTAGAACTATGGAGTGATTTATGGGGCATAAATCTTTTGTACCCGAGGAGTATGGTGCAAGAGCACCTAAAACATTTAAGATTTCATGAATTGACAAAGCCATTCCTCCTTCTATATAGGTTGTACCTTAGAAGAATGGGTGTGAATTAGATAGGGGTAGGCATAGGAACAAGTTTTTGGGAGTGATAAAGGGATTAGAGTGGTCTAAGAATGTTGCCTTGTTAAGAAACATAGATTTTTGTGCCTTTTTGAGAAGTTGAATGAAAATAGGTTGGAACTTGTTGGAAAATATTGGAATAGGTGTATTTAATGTTATTTAAGAGGTCTAAGTGATTAAGAGTAACCCAAGAAGAGTAAAAGCGTGAAACCCAAGTTAGAAGGGGCGAAAACAAGGGAAAATTGGTGATTTTACAAAGAAAGTGTAAGAAAAATTATGGGGCAGCATAATACAATGATGTTTTAAGCTTAAGTAGATATAATTAAGAGGGAATGAAGTGGTTTCAGGATTGAGTGAGGTTGGAGCATAGAAGTTTCAATAAGCCCTACCAACAAGCTAGTGAATTGTTTGATAAAAAGCTTTGGTAGACATGTATGAAAAATTTGGTAGCATAGACAAGGAAGTGGACTATTTGAAAAAAAACCTCAAATAAATGTGGTCTCATAGAATTCCATGACAAGAAAATGCAATTGACAACTGCTCCTAGTTATTAGTTATGCAATGTGAAGTAATTGCATAACTGCTTAGGTTGACTTTGTAAAAACTATATTGTAATTGAAATTTTTTCATCTATCAACATCTAGTTGTTAGTTATGCAATGTGAAGTAATGCTTTGATTTTGAAAGATGTGCAATGCAATGTAATCAATGATATAAATATAAACTACATAATATAACTATTTTTTTTATGCTATTGTACATTGATATTTAACCATTGCTCAAGATTAAATTTTCAAAGAGTTTCATCATGCACATGAGGAATAAATTAAATTTCGATTGTCAAATTCTATATATCAAATTATCCAATAATCAAGTGTATGTCCATATACAAAAATGGCATCGACACCAACTCAAAAAACGTTTTACAAAATGTGGCATATGCCATCTAAATATCTATTCAAAATTTACATGCCAAAATGTCAATCTCATCGTAAACTACTAGTGGATCATCAAAATGGAGCCTTTTTGAAGAACTCATTGGCTTTGAAGGTAGCTGCACAAGAAAAATTCAAACCACAATTGAGATTAGTTATACTATATAATTTAAAATCAAATAATTAACATCAAAATCAATATACATTAAATTTTAATTGAACTTTAAAATTGAAATCTTGATTACCTGAAATATACGTCTCTTCAAAGGGTCGGGAGTCCTAGAATTTACCAAACCAACTTTTGAAATGCCAATCTATATATGTGAACAAAAAAATAAAATTGATCGAAGTTAGCATACGATTATTGGTAATATGAAGATATTTACCAAACACAAAATAAAATAAACACATGCCTTTTTAGGCTGATCTTTTTCTTTATCTCCTTCAGGTGTTTCGAAACCTCCTCCTTGAGGTGTTTCAACACCTACTCCTTGAGGTGTTCCAATACCTACTCCTTCAGGCGTTGTGACATTTGTCACAATGATGTATAGCTCATAATTTCCTGTACATAAAAATGACAAGTACATATGAAACTACCAATCTATGTCAATGTATGTATAATAAATATAAGATCTTAAAAATCTTAATTCAATCCAATTTGAGTTCAATTACCTTCCCCTTATCTAAATTTGTGCCTCCATATTCTAGACAAGGTTGCACCTCACTCGTACTAGGTATTTCCTACAAGAGGAAAATAAGATAAACATATAAGTTATTATATAATTTCATTAATGACAATTCAAATGACAAGCAAGTATATAGTAAAAAAATGTAAATGAGTGAGTGCAAAAATATATATTGTGTGCATTTTGAGGCCAAATGAAATGGCCCTAAGGGTGCTATCAGGCACTTGTGTGAGCTCCTCCTCGGACATCAATGGTTAAATAGATCATGTAAATAAATATTAGTACCTGATACTATCTCTTATTAATATTCATTTAAAAACAAATGCAAGTTATGAATGTACAACTTAAATCTTACCTATGTCACTATTCCAACGTCCCCCTCTCTAATAGGAGAGGACTTTGTAGGGTGCGCTCCACTCTCTTGCATCTGATCTATAATGTCCACATCATGGAGATCATAATCAAAAGTGTCTAAGGGATACTCAACAGGATATACAAGAGGACCCAATCATATCTGGTGGCACATAGTGCAAGTATGTGGCACACACATATGTGGACCTGAGGGGGATGATGCAACAATGCTCGAGCGATCGCCAACATCACCAGAATGTGGCTGAGCTACAGTAGAAGCATGCAAAACCAAATGACCACTCAAAGAGTGAATAGCCTGAATAGTATCTAGATGATTTACTGGAGGTGGCAGAGGAAGGGGAGGAGGGGGAACACATGGGTGTGAGACTACTCTAGCTACCCCTAGTCTATCCCGGGGCATACCTCCACCGACGCCCTGGAAGGGTTTCATGTCAAAGTAATTAGCATGATGCCCTAACACAAAATCGGCGTATAATTTTTTCATAAAGTAAAATGGTATATCATAATTATTGTTACGTGGTTTATCAAAAACCATACACCAACGATCCCAAAATTTATGTACAATGTCCCTATTCATGCACCATTTTATAGAAAGATTTGGTTTATTAACATTAACTAGCAAACCAGTGTGGGGGTTAACGAATAAAGAGGCTATTTGGGCTTTGGTTATTTGGAGATCTTTCCCATTATTGTAAGACAATCCACATGCATAATACTCCCTCATGTCTTCTCGCCATGAATGAAAGGCATTATGTTCGGTGGAGGGTGTTTCTATATTTTTAATTATTTCCTTCAATGTGCTTTTCATCTCGTATAATTGAGGGATTGTCTTATAAAATTCACAAATGACCCTCAATTACTCCAATTTTTCACCAATTAAGTCTTCAATTATTGGTTGTGGAGGTGGTGGAGCGTTTGGCATTTGTGCATTTTCATTCTCAGCCATAATACCTAATTAAAGTTAAAAACTAATTAATTTAATTAAAATTACATAATATAAATAAAATTATTTTAAAAAACCCTAGTTTTTAATAAAAATCCAAACAAAACCCTACTTTTAAAAAAAAAAGTCCATAACAAACTCTAGTTTTTGATAAAAATACATCAACAACACTATATTTTAATCAAAATCCATAAAAAACATTAATTTTAATAAAAATTCATTGTAAACTTTGGTTTTTAATAAAAATAAATAAAAAACCCTACTTTTTAAAAAAATCCATAAAAACTACTTAAAATTAAACAAATCTATTTGAAAAATCGATTAAAACAAAAAGAAATCAAAAAACTTACCTTTCAAATCAGATATCTGGTAAAATCAAATATCTGATATCGGAGTTCTCACTGTGCGCTTGCCTCTTCAACTCTTCAAAATGTTTAAAATGATTTTAAAAGGCCCCAATTTTTTAATTTATATGTAGCTCAAATTGCCGATTCAGATCAGATATCTGATTTGTAAATCTTCATTTGGGCATTGCTTTGGAGCAATGTAGTGACACCCAAGCCAAAAAAAATTCAACTTGGGATTTTTGTGTTTTTGAGTTGATTCAAAACATTATTTTTTTCCCATTGCCACTTTTTGGCCCATCATGATCCTGCACAGACCCCACTACATCTCTCATAAAGGCATTCAAGTAGATCCTGCAAAGATTGAGGTAATTACCAATCTGCCAATTCCTACAAAACAAAAAGATGTTAGGAGATTCTTGGGACATGTGGGTTATTACAAGAGGTTCATCAAAGACTTCAGCAAAATGGCAGTACCATTGTATAATATCCTCACTAAATATGTTGAGTTCCAATGGACAAAAGACTGCGACAAGACATTTTTTGACTTGAAAGAAGCTTTAACTCATGCTCGTATACTGAAGGGACCTAATTGGGAGATTCCTTTTCACATCCATACAGATGCATCAAACTATTCTATAGGAGAAATCCTAGGATAGAAAGAAGGAGCTATTGGAAATGTTATTTACTTTGTCAACAAAAATCTGCAAGGAGCTCAATTCAACTATACAATGACAAAAAAAAAATGTTAGCAGTGATCTATGCCTTAAACAAATTAAAAAATTACATAACAGGCTACCAAATCATTGTGCACACTGATCATGTAGCCATTAGATACCTTATGAACAAACTTCTGATTTCAGGAAGGCTAGCAAGATGGTTACTGTTGATGCATGAGTTTGATATAACCATTGTAGATAAACCAGGGAAAGCCAATGTTGTTGCAGATTTTATTTCAAGGCTGACGACATCAAAAGACAATCAATTCATAGATGATTCTTTCCTTGATGAGCACTTATTTTCCATTAGTGTGCAAACACCCTGGTATGCTGACATAGCTAATTTTCTGTCACAGGGAGAGTCCCTCTTCACTTCTCTCCAAAAGAGAGGAGAGTTTTCATTGAGAAATCTTTCCCTTTCTCATGGATTGTTGGATGCTTGTTCTATACTGGAACTAACCAATTCATGAGGACATGTGTGAGGGAAGATGAGACATTTGATATTTTACATGCATGCCACAATGAACCCTATGGAGGACATTTTGCAGCCAAGAGGACATCAATGAATATTTTGAACATAGGATACTACTAGCCAACACTTCACAAGGATGCAAGGAGATATACAAGGAAATGTGACAAATGCCAAAGGCTGGGTTGGGCAACAAAATTTGATGAGATTCCACTTTGTCCTTACATAGTAATCAGTTCATTTGATAAGTGGGGACTGGATTTTGTAGGACCCATTGATCCTCCATCAAAAGGTAAATCATATATTTTAGTATGCATGGATTATGTACCTAAATGTGTAGAAGTTAAGGCCATGAAGCATGCAAGAGATACTAAGGTTGTAGAATTTTTGTATGAGGAAATTTTCACACGGTATGAGGTTCCAAGAGAAATAATGACTGATCAAGGGACTCAATTCACTTCAACCCTTGTTACAACACTAGTCAATGAGTTCAAAATCAAGCATAGGAAGTCTACTCCTTATCACCCCCAGGCCAATGGCCAAGTTGAGGTGACTCATAGAGAAATTGAAGCCATTCTGACTAAAATAGTGGCTATCCATAAAAAGGATTAGGCAAGCAGACTACCAGAAGTTGTTTGGGCTTACAAAACCACCTAGAAAACCACTACAGGATTCACTCCATTTGAGTTGTTGTATGGAAAGCTAGCCATGATGCCCATTGAATTTGAACATAAGACCCTCAAGACTGTAGTAGAATTGAGAATGGATGTTTCTAAAGCACAAAGAGATAGAATCATGCAGTTGAATGTTTTGGATGAGATGAGGAAGGAAGCCTTGCATCACATAGAGGTAGTTCATAATCAGCAAATAATATGACATGATAAATTCATCAAGCATTAGAAGTTTTAGCCTAGAGATTGGGCACTGCTCTATAACTCAAGATATCAGGATAATGTAGGAAAATTGCAAACAAGGTGGCTTGGACCTTATGAGGTGGCTGAAGTGTTCTCCAATGGAGCTATTTAGCTTACTACCATTGATCCTCCCAGGTTTAAGCTATGGTGAATGGTCATCGCCTGCGATTGTATCACAAGCCAACTTCTAAGGAGGAGTTCCTACATAAATTCGCTCAACATGCAACACCCGAACTTCTTGCAGCTGAAGGAAGTGGAACTAGTGTCCCTTCTTCTGGCTAATTAAGGTATGCCACTTCTCATAATAAAGATTCCCACTTTGTGGGGGTCCACTTCTTCACCCATCCATCCATTCATTCCACCTTTCTCTCTCTTCCACCTCACCACCATTATTTCACTTCACTTCATTTCACTCCACCTCATCCCACTCTGATTTCATTAATTGCTCAACTAATTTCTTGGAAATGACCGGTACTTTCTCCATGAGCTTTGCAATATATCTTCCATGAATTCAGGTACGTGTGCATCAATTGTTATATCTTAATTGTCTTCTAGTGCATTTATTTATTTATTGTAAATTAATATGGACGTTCGCCATAGCATGCAAATTATTTCCACCCCTATCAAATCATCCTTTCACCTCACATGTGAGAACACATCTCCAAATTTAGGTTTGGGAGGGGGAACGTGTCAATGCCATGTCTGCATGTCTGTCTGTACTGATTGATGTCAACAAGATTTAAGTAATTAAGCCAATTTCAATTTTGAAATGATGGCTCATGTGTGTGAAATAAAAATCCTCTACCACCATTTTCCTTAATCACAACCTACATTTATTACTTCTTTATTGCCTTAATTGTTCATGTATTAATCCTAAACCAAAAGGTAAAATTCAAACAACACTAGCATTGGAATTTAGCAGAGTTACAGGAAGAAGAAGCTTGGTTTCTAGACAAGAATTGCATCAGGAAATTTTTTGTAGAGTAACTATTTGATTGCAGAAAATGGGTGGTGGGTTGATTTGAAATGAACCCACGGTTCATGACGTGTTACTATAGGATGTGCCTTGCCTAGCTGAGTTTAGAAATTGTGGATGGCTAGACTATTTCTTAAAGCTAGATGGCTTCGACAAAGGTGTTGCATTAGAATTTTCCCAGACATTGTCTAAAGGGAAAGTGATCGTAAAAGGGCTAGAAGTCACAACTATTGAGGAAAGAATTGCAGATATTATAGGGTTACCTGCTAATGGAGAAAATTACCCTATTGGCTAGGGATACTAGGTCGGCTAGGGCTGAATTTATAGAGCCTAATAACCCTTTGTTGAGCATAGAAAAACAAGGAGTGAAGAGGACTTCTCTGCCCAAACTATGGAGGCATGGAAGGAGAATGAATGTGCCAAATGTGTTGTACATCCTTCTATTGGTCATGGCAGCTGAGACTCAAAAAGTTAGGGACAATTCTATTTCCCACCATTGCATAATTAAATTATTAGTTAAAAAATCTCTGCATGATGTGTCCAATATTTCTTGGGAAGAATTTTTGAGAATTGATCAAATTAGACCAAAGCATTTGTAACCTGGGGTTTTTCCTCAACCTCGTAGGGTTGGGAGGAGAAGGAGAAATGTTGGGGCCACTACTGGTACCTCAACTTCTGATGCAAGCCCTAGTGGAAACCCTCTTGTAGCCAACAAGCTATTGAGATTAGTTCTTCTGAGGTAGAGCATTCTGATAAAGAGGGTTCCTCTCTTGATTTTGATGATGAGGTTCCTCTTAGCACCTTAATGAAAACAAGGTCACATAATAGGAAGGAAGAACTGAAGGAAGGAAAAGCTAAAAATAAAATGGTAGAAACAAAAGCACCAAGCTCTAGGAAGTGAAAGGTTGATAGTGTTCTTCCTGCAACAAAGGAAAAATGAAGAAACCCTCCTAGAAAATCAAAGTCAGTTGGGCCAGTCATTGGGGTATCTCCCGAGGGAATCCCAAAACCTGAAAAATCACCATAGGAGGATACAAAAGCTCCAATGGATTAGTTGAATGTGAAGGAGAAGGATGTATCTAAGGAAGCAACAAGCATGACATTGGTAGACCTTGTTGATATTGTTGAACAAGTTGAAAACCAGGTGAGCGAGGAAAATACAGACTTCCTGCAACAAGAGGCCCTGCAGCATGAACAAGAACAAGAGCAAGAATTCTTGTAGCATGAACAAGAACATGAAGAAGAGGCCCTACAGATTGAAATAGGAGAGCAAGGACTGGAGCCCCTATAGCCAGAATTGGGTGGGCGAGAAGAAGTCATGTAGATGGTACTCTACCAAGGAGGGTGAAATCACAATACCGTGTCTCACATTTTTCCCAAGATGGGAATTTACATCGATATTTTTAACTAAATCTTCATCTTCTGAGACCTATAGCTACTAAATCGTAAATAATTTGAAGATGATGCAAACTAGTGATTTTTGGAAATTTGTGTGTAGATTCTAAATATGTTTTTTTTTTTTTGAAATAAACCATGAATCTTTCAACATCTCCTTTAATAACAAGTTTTAACCAATTTTTTTCTTTTCAGAAAGTAACATTTGTGTCGTACAACATAATTTTTTTTCTATAAAGGATAAATTCTAATTTTTGAAATATAGATTCTCAACATCAATATCTAGGGAAAGGATATTTTTTCATAATTTTTTGTTACATATATATTTTTAAATGAGTTTTTGAAGTCATTGTAACTATAATTTGGACATGTGTGTCTATTGTACAACCTAACTTGCTATGTATATATCGAAATCCAATATTTATTTATTTAGTGAAACAAAGACATCAATACTTAGGGAAAGGGTATTTTTCAAAAAAAAATTACAATTGTTTACTATTTTTCCACCTCTGTAGAATCAAGAGCTTGAAGTTCAAAGAAGAACCTATGTTCAATAAAAGTTGAAAATTAAATAAAAAATAAAATGAAAAAATATCAAAACTATATGTGTTGGAAAGCTCATTTTGAGGACTACAATCTTGCAAAAGATCATTTATAAATGACATTATTTAATCCCTCAAAAGGTAAAGTAAACATGTTTTTTTGCCAACATTTTGATAGGTGCAAAGGAGACTCCATTGTGGGTATGATTTAATAATATAGGAGTTATATCCAAGGGGGTTTGATCTAAGGGGATCTTATCTATACCTCTTCAATTAAAACCCTTTAGATGGAACTTTTCAAGGCTAAAATCATTACTTTTTCTAAAAATAGTGATTTCGGGAAAAAATCAACATGTCCCAAAAGTGAGACACACTATTGTGGTAGCACCCAGGACCAGGTAAAATAATAGTAGGAGTGCATAGGCTCTTTGATTTTTTGATGAGCATAGTAGTCCTGAACTTGTGCAAGGAAATAAAAATAAGAGAAGAAGAATGGAAAGTAGAAAAACATAGGTTAAAGAAGGAAATTGATTATAAAGATGAGGAGATTGAGGATAAGAATAAAGAAATTGTTGTTTTAAAGAATAAGGTGGATGACATGATAAATTTAGTGCTGTAGATATTGGAATGTAGGGCTCCTCCGAGGGTCTATGCCCAGTATTTAAAAGAGAAGCATATTTCTTTCAAGTTTGCAAAGATTGTTTCAAGTTTGAACCCCTCAATTGAAACCCCCACTGATTTTTTCAATGCTTTTTGGATTGCTCCCCCTGAGATGAAAAATTTGTTATGTGAATTTTATTAACATAATAATGCTATGACCAAGGATCAAGATTGTAATCCACTACTATATGTTGGGGATGTCTAATTATGGGAATTCATGTCATGGATACAAAATGAAGTAAGTTGGGAAAAGCAATAGAGGACCTATAGGCAAGTTGAATCCAACATTCCCCTACCCATTAAGGCTGAATCTAGGCATCTAGGAGAGATTTTTAATGATTGGCACAAAATTTTATACCGGCCAAGCTATAGTTGCAGGGTCCTGCTTGAAAGAGAGACAGTGTATAAAGCATATGAGGAGATGGAAAAAACCATACGAGACTCTGTGATGGGATACCTCTCACAGAGATGGAATACCCTATCTGACGATTTCAAGCAAGTTGAGCCCCATTCCATGCACAACTATGCTACAACACTCGAAAGGATTGAAAGATATATTCAGCTCAGAAGAACAAAAGGGCAATTCTGGCTTCCACTAATTTTTTAGCCTCCTATTCTATTGTGGCCAGTGCCAAACTTCAGATTTTATAGGTATGCCATTGCTAATGATTGGAAAAGATGGAGTAGGCTAGAAAGGCAACAAGGGTTCTATTGGGATCCTAATTTGGATACATCAGAAACAAATGTGGGACAACTTGCAGTTTCCAACCTTAGGGAATTGACTAAACAAAAACACAACTCTTCCCCTGTTGGAGGACCAACAAGACATTAGGTTCAGGGGAAATGATGATTCTAGTTTATGGTTTAATTATTGATGGGGTTGTTGTCTATTTCTTGTAGTAGCTTAAGACTTTGATTCTTGGGAGTTGATATTTTTATAATATTTCCTTAAACCATAAACCTTGGACATAAATCTATTTTCATAAGCTTTCAAATGATATTGATATGCTATGTGGACTATTTGTGTTAATTTTGTATGTGATTAATGAATGTTTCTTTAAGATGATTATGGATATGCAGTTGGTTTGCAAGCTAACGTCATCATGCAGATAATCTGAGGCTCATAGTTCAACAAGGTGGTCATTGAAGACTCTTGGCAGCTGGCGATTCCTCATGCATTGGATTGTAACCGCCTTGTAGTGATCTTAAATGTTTTTGAACATGCACAAGCATTATTGTTGTGCTAGATTCAAGTTAATGCAATCGTGCCTAACAAGTTCTATGCATGTGTAGCTGCTCCTGCTCTCTTATGCGCTTTCCCTAATGTGGCATCCTTCGTGTTTACTGGAGTTGACCACCTTGCTAGGTGGTTGGATAAATAAGGCTCTAATGTTCTTTTGAGCTCTTTCTCATTTTTCCAATTGAAGAATGTGATTTGATGTACTCACACTTTTAAGCTTTTCAACAATATAGTCATGTTGATCATTTGTACTCATGTTTTCCATAAATGAAATGAATTTGTGAGTTTGTGCATCTGATTTTACCTTAGTCTTATGGAATACTTATCCAAGGGGGGTCACTTGGTGAGTATTATATCCTTTAGCTTAGTTAGTATTTTTATGTTCAGTAAATAGTTAAGAATCTGGCAATGACTGTTCCTGTAGCCACTAGAATTCCATTATGTGATTGCTCCTGCAACCAAAGCAAATAGATTAGTTTCCTATTTGTTGCTCATATTTTCATTTATATCATGCATTTCATCTTGATCTAGTTATTGGTTGATCTCAACATTAATGTTATATCCTTCTAAGCAATTTACTTTCAGCATTATTTTTTTCTTAGCTATAGGATAGATATGGCTACTTTGGATTCTTAGTGCACATACAATGCTGACCCATTTCAAGCTTACATCCTTGGGTTGACAATTTAAATGCACCTTCATGATTATTGAGATAGCTATTTAGGCTAGATGTCCAATCTCTGAATCACAATTGTAAAGGCTTAGTTGTTGAATCATTGTAGGAGGCCAACAAAAATTATGAAACACACAAGAGTAATTTCATGGAGTTTCATCATATATCATACAATAATAAAGATGGGAAAAATATGTTGTTTTCATATATGATCTTTCATATTATAGTTTTTTTTTTGCTCAAAGTTGGGGAAAATCTAGTTTTTTCATATATGATATCCCATATTGTGAAGAATGTATTCTTTTGAATGTCATATACAGAAAGTATGAAATAGCGAAATGTTGAAAGGAGAAGTGGGCAGATTAATATTTATGGGTGCATATTTGCAGAGTGAATTTAACCAAAATTATATTGTTGAACATACAGAAGATAGTAAACAACAAGAAAATTATCTTTAATGTGCTAGGCTATAGAGGATGGAAAGCATTGAATAAATAGGGGCAATTTAATGTGGTAGGAAAACTTAGAGTATATAGGCATAGAAAATGGAAAATAGAGCATAGGTGCATAATTTAAAGCTAATCAATCAAATACAACACAATATTCTTGAAAATGTTTCTAGAATAAGTGAATATATATTTTAATAGACTAGAATGATCAAAACATGTCACTCACTTGTACAAGTTTTTCCCTCTCCTTATTGTTCTTTGGTATATTTGTGCATCTTTGGCATTACACCCATTTTACATTGGTTATTACTTGGTATGTTTCTATAAAATTTAACCTAAAATCCTTCAAAAGAGGATGGTATACGGTGTGGAGCCAATGTGAAAATAAATCTTTAGAATTTTTTTTTCATAATCCGAAACACAAGGTGGGGACAAAAGCATTTAGTGGGGGCTAGAGTTGTTCCAACTAGGCCTCTTCATTGCGATATCGAGCAGTGTATTTTTTGCTGCTTAGTCTAGATTATCTCTCAAATGAGAATTTTGGATGAATGTAGAGTCTTTCAATTGATTTAACATGGGAGATAGCTGTAAAAGTTAGCCCCTTCCTTTTTTTGTTGCCTATGTTTGTTATTGCTCTATCTAATGTTAAGCCTTATGCTTTATGTATTGTGATTTCCCATGCCATGGTGAGTGGAATTTGTGTCTGAATGCCTTGGGTTATAGCTGGGATGGGGATGTCTCTTGGGTTTTGTGGGTCCCATGGTGGGCCAATGTAATTTTGGAAATGGACAACAACATAGTCAGGTAGATCTGGCAGTTTCCAACATGCATTGTACACAATAGCTATAACAAGACCAAGGGATCCATTGACTAGGCCAGCTTGAATCAACATTTTTTTTGTTATCATCACCTATTCACCAACACAAAGCAATAGTTCTAGGAGAAGCTAGTCATCATCTCCATAATCAGATGTTTTTTGTTGTGCTACTTGAGTAGTTCTAAATACTATAGGCAGGTTTAATTGTTTGATCATTTTTTATTGTGGAATGCAACTAAGTCATTTATGGGAAACAAATGTGTTGCAACATAAAATTTTTCTCTTTATATGGGTGAGAGCATTTTATTTGTTCATTCCATACGCTCTTCCCAATCATTTTGGAGAGCCCCACCATTTCTTATATGGAGTAGGGTTACTCGAAATGTTTGTTGGGCAGGACTATCTCCTTGCTAGTGGAAAATAGTTTCCAATGTTACTGAGACTGTAAAAGTATTCCATAAGGCTACAACCAATGAGTGTGAAGCATAAATAGGAGTATCCATGACCGACATAAACTAGACAAGATCACCAAAAACGATGATAGAAACACCACTTAATGGTTTCCTTTGATTATTGAGGAATGCTTGGTGCAACCAACTATCTATTTTGAGGAGAAAATTCAAGCCTAGAAAACTCATTTCATCTATCAAAATGTATTGAACATATTTAAATTATTCTTGGAATATTGTCAATGGTTGGCCTTGCAAAGGATCCATATCCTTTATCGGATTGTGGAGGGTTGTATGGATTTTGGAGGTGCATATGTTGTAGGCAACAACACCTGTAGGGGCTAATGTGAGTAGTGGGATATTGCATCCAATAGTAGAGGCATTTATTTGTTATCTTATAAAATTTATCAAAAAGGATTTACCAGTGTCAGATATTCCTTGAATTATCATGTAGAGAGGGCCTTTGGGGGAAGGCTGCATGTGATGGGATAGGATGATTTGAAGAGATAGTTGTTATTTTGGTGAAAGTTGATGGGCTAGTGTATTTATAGGCAAGGATTGTATTGTAGCTTGATCATGTTGTGCCTTGGCCGATGGAATGAACTGCAAATCAATATTATGAAGTTGTTCAAGCACATGATTTGTATTCCATGAATGGTTCATATCAAAGTATCGCCTACCCAACAATTGCAGCTAATTTATACTAAAGTTAGTAGTAGCACCAAGTTGAGAGAAAACTTCCCATTTATATTCATCCATAGAAGGTTTATGGTTCAAATCATCACTATCACTTCCATTATGTTATTCAATTGTGGATGTTGCTGGAATTCTATTAACATGCCATGGATGATAACCAACAGTTTTAAAAAATTTCCAATTTTGTATTATGTCTTGTTTGGCAAGACCTATATCTATGCATATGTTTCGTAAAGGCTTGTATAATATAAGTTCAGTCCAACAAAATAGCTCAAATATTTCAGTATCTTCAAGGGGAACAATCTTGAACAAGGGGTACACAAGAACAATTGCAAGTTGGTGTCTTGATTTCTAAGTCAATTAGGGATACAACACCCAACTCTGGAGGCCTTTGCATATAACAATGAATATAATTTGTTGGTAGGCCTTCATCACCATCATATTTATTTATACGAAACCATGCCTTTTTTCCAACATTCAAGTGAACATATCGTCGACTTGAAGTAACAAGGGGCAATTTCTGTAACATATGGCATGTCTCATGTGCAGAGATTTCATGCTCCACAATAATCTCCATCATGAATTTTTGATATGCAAGTAGTTCTTTATCCTCAACTATATTTTTATTTGCAAGTATTTTCAACATATCAAGGTAATATTTTGATTTCTTCTCAGATTTAGCTGCATATTTAGAGATATAATTTAATACAATTTTCCTAGAAAAAACTGGTTGGCAGTCAACATTGGCATGCCAAATTGCAAGCATGGGTAGGATATGAATATTTAGGCAATCATCATTTCTTCCTAGCTTATAGGATTTGTTAGACTCAGTATTAGATGTCAATTTAGAGGTAAGTTGTTGCTGCCAAGGTGCTTTATAGCGGCATTGTAATTCTTCATTTTTTTCCTTAAACAATTATATTTAGAGAATTTTGTGTGTCTTTGTTCAAACTATATTTATCAACTCTTCATAATCTATGACTGGATCACTAGAAAGAATTTGGGTCATGGAAAGTAAGCACAAATTTTCTTCAAAACAATGATACATTTTGAGCAATCTTTGTGTAGGGCAACGTGGATTCCAAGTTGAAACATATCTATCAAAAAATTTCCTTGCCATGGTAACATCATTGTGATTGGACCAATCAAGAGTGTCCATGTTCGAGTCTTTTGGAAGCCACAAAAAACCATGCACATGTGTAGATCCACGATGCTTCCATTCATATCTATACCAATAATCGTTTCTGTGCAAAAGCTTTTCAATCACCTCTTCATGGAAAATTGAGAATCTATGATGCATATATAAAGATGTTATATGTGGATTTCGAATAACACTATCTATTAGGGTCTTTGTTGAAGGCTCCATTGCCAAGTGAGCCACAAAAGAGAAAACATTTTGCAGATCAGGCCATTTTGTGTCTGCATAGCTTAGAGTGAAAAAAGGGGTAGGTATCCCAAGTTGTTTAATCATTGCAAATAGCTAGAATTGACAAGAGTTCCAAAAAGAGCGAGTCTCATGCAACGATGCACCAAAATGAACCAACTACTCTTCTATTTGGTCATCAGGAGCAGCTTGAATTCATTCACACAATGTAGACAAAGACTTTAGGATTTTGTCTTCCAAATCCACTCGGATGAAGATAGAAATAGTTTGTTGACTGTAATATCTCATTATCAAGTTGTAGAGGAAATACCTAAACCTGACATGTTTGCCAAATCTATGGTCAAAATATATCATTAAGTAGAAGGCATATTCATGCAATTGAGTTTGAATATTCCATGGTTGGAGAGGAAGTACTGCTCTAGTGGGGAATAATGTTGGAAAATCAATTGTAAATAAACCTTAAGTGTTGTATTCATTAACAAGAGAAGAGATAATTTTAGGCCATGACAAGATATTCTACTCCTTTTTTTTCAATTTGTAATACCTATTTTATTGCTTTGAGCTCTCATGTAACATTTGGCAAGAAAGGGATAAATGATGAAAAGGTTGAAGAGCCATTTTCATGTTCAATAACATTTTTTGAGTTGGTTAATGGCATCATCTCTTCATCGGAAACTTGATCTATTGTATGCAAGAAATTGGAGACATCAACAACAATATCAGGTAACATATTAAGAGCCTCAACATCAATCTCAACATCCTTGTAGTATTTGTCATATTGAATTTTATATTTCAATCCATCTATGACATGATGTTTATTAACATAACAGTCATAGTTTCCACCTTCAACGGTGGTCTGTTGTACGATTGCAACCTCAAGGTCTTGTAATCGGTTCGACAAAAGTCTTGCAATGCTTGAGATATCTAGAGGAAAGCTTATCATGTGACCACTATATTTAAACTGCCCTCCTCTAGCGTGGGACACTTGTAAAACTAGAGTGACCCTACCAATAAGAATTTCTTCAACCTATGTCAACTTTTTTAGCAAGAATGGTTGTGGGCTTGGGTCCATGCCATTTACAGAGATGACATGGTGGGAGACATTTTCATAATAACATCTAGTACACATGGTTGTTAGGATGGATACACAAGTGCACATTCCAATGCAGATTTCTTTGCATAACTGACAAACAAAAAGGTTTGACAATGCATCTATGTGGTGTTGGAACTGTTTCACTGAAGAAAGGTAGTAATCATTGAAAATTTCTTTGAGGTGTTGTTGGTGCACTAGTGCAGTGGGGGGATTGGGCTGAGATTGTATATTTAACATATCTTGTGACGTTGATATCGATATGTTTCTTTCCAAACTACCATGCACACTTTTGCAACCTAGGAAAAGAAGACAATCTAGGGCAAAAGTACTGGTATTTACCATTGCCAATGGGGGATGCAAGGGAAGATTGATAGCAGGCAGAGCTGCAGGTGTGCTTGTTGCAGTTAGCCTTTGTTCCAAGTATTTTGTATGGTGCTTTGCAAAAAAATTCTCTTTATGCTGGCTATAGTACAAATGGTTTCATTTCCTTGTTTTAGCCTTTTTTTAATTCAGCAATTGATTGGACTGTTGAACTTGAATGTATTTGGACAACCTAGGAATATACAAAAAAGATCAACCATATTAGCATCTATGAATATACATGTATAATCATAGATATATTCAAAGTAGAAATTACACATAAATATATTACAAAATATATGTGTATCCATGTGTATATAAATGTATATCTATAGATGATCACAAGAGGAATAACATGGTTTGAACAATGGAATATACAAAAATATATATACAAGTATTCTACAAATTCCTATGTTAACCATTTTCACTATTTCAATATTTTTATATTTCACGTTTAAACGAATACAATATTGGATGCACGCCACCAGTCCAAAGTTGTGCAACTATGTTGCACTTTGCAATTTTTTGTGCCTATATACCCTAAGGTTTCCTTACCCATCAAATTATATTTGGCCTATCTATTTAGATTTTCCCGCTAGGATTTTCATTAGCCCAGGCATGCAAGCATTCCTTGTCATCGGCAATGGATATGTCTGGAAGGTCAGTGACAAGGTTCACAAGGTTGTTAACCACGACGGTCCATGGAGGTTGAGTTTTTTTAGCATGTGGGGTGGCATTGTTGGAGGGTTGGGCTGCCTAGATAGGCGGAAGTAGAGTGGCAATTGTTTTCTTACGTTGTTGCATGATGTCAATGAACACAACAAGAGGAAGTATATGTTTTATATAATTTCACTATTTGTCTATAATATTTAGTAGCAAAGAATGCAACTTGAATTTTGAATTGACAAGGCAGCTACTATATACATTTCTTATCTTGTATCAATACTTGTCAATAGGAGCAGTTGCATACATATATATATGCAGAGGTTCAGTATGAAAGCATAAAGATATTCAAAATAAAATTACCTTAGTAGCTATAAAGGTATGTTCAATTTTTTGTTTTGTGTTGATGGGACATGTTATATGATTTTTGTGAACAATGTATTTTTTTGAATGTAATACTACATACACATTAAATTGCCCCTACATATGTATATTTTTTAAATCCACATTAACATAGGAGCAATTTCATATATATATGCAGAGGGTTAGTATGAAAACATAAAGGTATTGAAGATAAAATTAGTGTTGTAGCTATGAAGGTATCTTCAATTTCGCATTTTGTGTGAATAGAACATGTTATATTCTCTTTGTGAAGAATGTGTTATAGATTATCATAGTTCACCTCTTCTATTCTCCATATTTTAAAGTTCTATTTAATGTGGGTTTTTGATCATTTGTTGTTTTCTTGTGATTCTTAAGTGTTTTTCTAATATCTCTTTTACAATTTCCCAATTTTTTTTGGTATTTAGTACCAAATAATGTAGCTCGAATCAGGTGTAGCATTGAAGTTATCCATTTTCTTTGCATCCTTCTCAACTTTAGACATGGAAGACAATTTTTTTTATTGTTTTTTGGGTTTTTTATTCTTATTAATACAATTTATTTTAAATTCACCATGCAAATATGCACACAACAATGTTAATCTACAAGACTGCCTTTCAAAATTTTGGTTGGTTTGTTGTTTGTGTATATGACATCAAAACAAATGTAGTATTCTAAATATACAATTGTAACTGCTAGAAATTGATGCATATGTAGATGAAATAAAAGGTGGCACACACATCTTGTTTGTGTATATATATATACACACACACATATATATATACATACATATATATATAAATATATATATGTATGTATGTATATACATACACACACACACTCACACAAAAAAATGATTTAACCCTTGCATACATAAACGAATACATTCGTTGTTTCATTGTAATTACCAACATAATAGGAATGATACTATTGAATGGTTTCCTTAAATTATGATCATGTGCTTTGAATCTCTTACCATCGTTTTGTGCACTACATATATATATACATATATACATAAACATACATATATATACATATACATATATATATATATATATACATATATACATATATACATATATACATATATATACATACATACATACACACACACAAACACATGATCTAACTGTTGCATACATAAACTAATACATTCACTATTTCATTGTAATTACCAACATAATAGGAAGGATACTATTGAATGGTTTCCTTAAATTATGATCATGTGCTTCAAAGCTCTTACCATAGTTTTGTGCACTATTTTGAGTGTTTTTCAATGTATTGATTTTCAATAGACACATTGTACTAGCATAGTCCAAACAATTTTTCAAATTTTCTATGAACATGTTGCACATACTGCATTATAAAATGCTTTTCTATTAACATTTAAATGTTATACCGTTGAATACTATAGTTCAATTCTATTGGGTTGTTTTTCAGTTTTTTTTGGTCTGATAAACATAACGCCAAATATGTGCAGATATGACAACTGATTGTTTGAAATAGTTCTATGCACTATTTTTGGTATTTTTCAATGTTTTCAGTTATGATAAATAGATTGTAGTGGCAGAGTATAGATAATTTTACATCTTTTCTATGAACATGTTCCACATACTGCACTGTTAAATTCTTATTAAAAACATCTGATTGCAATGTTGTAGAATGCTATGAAGTCAAGCTGGTTGTTTATTTGCAGCCTACAAAGACAAGTTCAATCGAGGAAAATGTACTTGATCACACCAAATGGATAAAAGGAGTAAAGAAAACAAAGGCTGCAAATGGATGTTTTTGTGTGTTGGAAAAGATCAATGTGTATCTACTTCAACATCTATATGCTTTACCAGGGTCAGCCATGTGTGTATACACATAAAAGCCAAGAAAACTAGAAACATAAATAGGAAAGGGTATGTGGTGTGCGTTTTTGTATTTGAGAATCATAAAATTAAAGGAACTGAAAGGTAATGTTCAAGTTGAATACAAAAGAGGAAGGAAACAATAACAAAAAAATTGCAACAGGTATAAGAAAAAGGAAATATAAACTTATGGAATCAAGATCTAAAGGCTGGCGGTTGGCACCCTCAGAGCCAGACTCTGCAATGGAACCTATGGGCGATGTCAAAAAAATAATCTTGGGGGTCTCTGGAGACCCATCCACAAAGCCCAATTCCATAGACATAGTTGTGGGAAATTTTGCAGGGAGAAAAATGTTGCAATTTGAGTTGACTGATTGAGATCTCTATTTCACAATAAAAATAAGAGATTAATGTATTACAACGTCCAATGGCAACTAGTAGACAACTTAGAAATATCGATAATTTGTCAACCATTTTACTAATTTGATTAAATGAAAATGTGTATAACTATTCTACTTTTATTATAGTCAAAAAAATAGGAGATACAACAATAAGAATAAAAATGATAAATGCAAATGTATATATCCCTATATGTTTATTTTTATCTTTGAGGTTGCTTATATATGTATGCATACAGTTTTTACAATATTTCTACATATACCTATATGTAGATATTTCTATATGTTGCCAGCTAGTCCCTTCATCCTTTCTTATCAAACAATAGGATATACAACAATAAGAATAAACATGATGAAGTACATATATGAATTGAATTTCCCCTTTGTCTTCACATTTAAAAAAATCACATATAACCAGATATATATATCCATATATACACATGTATATATCTATTTATATATACACTGCTATATCTAAATAGATGTGTATACCATATTTATTCTTGACAATGTAGCCATTTACATGCCTATATATGCAACAAGGGGCTCTTGGCCACCTTCGAACACAAAATTAGAATTGTAAATGGTTACTCCCGATGTTAGAAAATAGCAATGAAGATGGTAGGAACAAGAAAATGGAATATTCAATTTTTGTAACCTCAAAAAATTACAATGTTGGTCGTTTGAACTATAGTTTTGTGCACTATTTTTGGTGTTTTTCAATGTATTCAATTTCGATAGGAACATTTCACTGGAAAAGTGCAAACAATTTTATAGCTTTGTTATGAACATGTTACACATACTACACCATTAAATGCTTTGTTATTAACATCTCAATGATATATCATTGAATGTTATGGTTGTATTGTAGCGATTTTCTTAGAAGCTAAATAATACTTATATATGCTATTTTTAACTTTGTTTAAATCAAAGTCTACATAAATACAAATAAAGATAGCATACACATATGTTTAGATATACATGTGTATGTATAAATTGTTGTTGCATTGTCACACGAGCCACAGTGGTCTTCATCGTTATATATGGATATATATTTATGCCTATATGTATATTTTTAATTATGACATGGGGAATTCAATATATATATATATATGTGTGTGTGTGTATATGTATATTTCTATGTTTTGGGGAATTCAATACAATTTCCCTTTTTGTCAATAATATTTAGTAGAAAATAAGTGTTATTCTAACACCTCTTATACCATTTCTCTATTTTTCTTCAATATTTATTACAAAAGAACATAGCTCTAATCTTGTATCAATATGTTTCATGATATTCATTTTTTTTTCATTTGCTTGAAGCTCCCTACAAAAAACTTCTCAGAACTATTTATGAGAGTGGTGGAGCTTGGTAATTATGTGGGTTGGTGGTGGTGGAGCCAGTTGCCTCGATACACAGAAGTAGAATGGTTTCTGCAAAGAAAACTGTTCACTATGTAACAGTTGGCAGTCTATGTAACAACTGGCCTATTAATTTGATGACCATTTTTACTAAAATATGGAGAATAGAAGAGGGAAAGTATGATAATGAACAATTTCCTTTGTGAAATTGAAAAAAAGAATATCATAAAACATATTGATACAAGACAAGAAAACTATGTAACAGTTGGCTTGTCAATTCAAAATTCAAGCTACATTATTTGGCACTAAATATTATAGACAAAATAGAGAAATTGTAAAAGAACTATTCGAAAAACACTTAAAAATCATAGGTAAATGACAGATGATCAAAAAACCACATTAAACGTAAAGATACAAGAAAATTAGTCTATGTAAGACTTCACTTGTCAATTCAAAATTTGAGCTACGTTCTTTGGAAACAAACCCACATTAAATAGAACTCGTAAAGCCAATGGGTAGCAATAATCTGTGCAAAATGGGTATAATGCCACATACTTAATTGAAAATTCGAGATACATTACCTAGCACTAAATATTATAGGCAAATAGAGAAATTGTAAAAGAGCTAATAGAATAACACTTAACATTAACTAAACTAATTTCATCTTGAATATCTTTATGCTTTCATACTAACCCTGTGCATATATATATACATATGCAATTACTCCTATGTTAATTTGTAATTGCTCCTATGGTAATGGGTATAATGCCAAAGATGCACAAAGATAACTACAAACAATAAATGAAGGGCAAAATAATTACTAACCCTAACCATATTTTTTGACAAAAGAAAGAAGATTTAACTGCAATTTCTCCTATGGTAATGGGTATAATGTCAAAGATGCACAAAGATAACTACAAACAATAAATGAAGGGTGAAAAAATTACTAACCCTAACCATATTTTTTAATGAAAGAAAGAAGATTTAAGTATAATTTCTCCATCCATACAAAACCATAATCTCTTTGAAGTCTCCAAAATTGGTATAACGCCAAAGATACAAACATATAACAAGAAGACATTAACAATAAATTAATCATTTATCTAAAATACCCATATAAAATGACTTACAGATTTTGGAGAACAATAGTTCTAAAACCCTCCAATCTGCTAAAAAATGGAGCAGAAGGTGATGATTTTTAGAATAGTTTGCTATCAATCCAACCATGGAGCCAATGGCAACCATTTTTAGAATAGTATGCTAAAAAACCAACACCACAATGGCTCTTTTGACAATGTAACTTAATCAATATATATTTTCTCACACATTTTAGAGTATACTTTCCCACACTTCAACATTGAATATCACATTTACTTCCTATCGTGCCATCGTACAACAACACCGTGATGCATTAACCCTCACATGAGCAAACACTTACCATTCTGCTTCGTGTATCGAGACAACCAAATTCACCATCGCCAACCCACGTAATTAGAAAAATCCACATCGTCATAAACAATCTCAAGGAGCTCGCCACCGACCGACAAATTTTTCGGTGCCGACAAATTCTATTCATGACTAGACTGACAAAAATTGCATTGAAAATTTCAAACATATAGCCTATTGGTTAATTATAAATATATTACTTTAGATTGAATTCAAATTCAAGTTTTTTAATGTTTATTGTGTTATAAAATATTTTGACATGAATATAGTGAATGGTAGTATTACATAAAATTACATCAGACATTGTAATGCCCCTCTACACTTTGTCTTGACCATTTTGTCGTTTGTGGTTGGGTCTGTCCATTTGAGTTCTATGCTCAATTAATGCTTGATGGATTTTGTATTAAATATAAGAATGTTGTGATTAAAAGGTATTTGATAGTTTTAAATAAATGTTTAAATAAAATTTGTAATTTTAAAATTTTAAAATACTATTAATGTTTTTCTTAATTTAAATAAATTAAAACTTATAGTTTTACAAGAAATAATTAAATAAATATATATATATATATATATATATATATATATATATATATAATTATGGTTTGATGGTTAATATAATAGTGAAAATAAATAAATTAATAAAAGAAATGGATGCAGTTACAGAGAGTGGAGGATAATAAATTATTTAGTGGGAGTTAACTGAAGAGGGGCTTTTGCACATTTTTCTGGAAGAAAAATCTCATTTTGTTTTTTCGTGAATGGTTCTTGTTCTCAAAAATATTCATTCTAGATTTGGGGGTTTTGAAAAAGGATATTGCAGTGATTGTTGAATCTTGGAAGAAGCTACAACTGCAAATGGTGGAGCTTGGTCTCGGCGTCAACCTTCAGCTCAGTTGCTTGTGCAAACCAAGTTCCATTATCTACCTTCAATTAATTCTTTGTATTTAGAAAAATAGGCATCTGAATGAATATTCTATAGGGAATCAATTAATTTCTTAATTATGACATTTAAAAGATTCTATTATTGGTGTTACCAGGAAATTCATTTTGTCAGTGATCAGTTTGATTCTTTTACTCCATTATGATTTTTTTTACATTTTTTTTTATATTTTTGGAAATCTAGTACTTTGTTGCTTTACCCAGCTTGGATTAGCACTTGTCTATCATTCTTAAATAGAATTCCCAAATGAACAGTAGAGGAATGAATTGTTTTTCATCGTAATAGTGTTTCTTCACCTATCTTGACTTCTATTGTAAGTGATGAAGGTCGATGCTATAACTATACAGAGGCATTTAGTGGTTGTATTTTCTCCTTCATTAACCATTCTAAAGATTTTCAATTTGGCCAAATCCATGGGCATGGATAACTCACACCTTTTCATTCAATATACCATGAGTTATGGAAAATGAATATATAGGGCATTTTGATGCCCTTGTTTTTGAGTCTATACCGTGTGTGCTTACCTTATAAATTGTTAACCACTTCCACTATCGATGATGGAATGGACTTGTGTGAGCTCTATTTTGTGTGGACACAGATTCCTTAGCTTATTTGATAGCCATAAACAATGCACCATATTACATTTGATTCGATAGAAAATTTACTTAAACTCGTGAGATTAAATTTTGAAAAGAATCATTGCCATGTATATGGTCGGAAAATTGTTTGCATGTGATTCACAAGGAAAATAGATGCCATGCATGGGGTCGGTGTTGTATTTGCATGTTATTCACTAGCCTTATGTACCATAGAAAATATGATTGAGTATTTTTTATCTATGTGCTTAGGAGATAGATAAATCATTTATTTAATAATAGATAACAACTTGTGGAGCCAAGCTTTCTAAGAGTCCAAACCCATGCATGTGTATGGATCTGTATATTGCATACTCATTGATAGTCCACCATTCCCTGTAATGCATATTATGTGTGGTCGATAAACTATGAATTGAAGTTGGTTAATATAATTAATCAACATGAATTAAAATGTAATTGTATAATATATATATATATATATCTAGAATGGTCGATATACTGGATAATGACAATGCTTTTTACGAATTGAAATTCAATGCTTAGACATTAGAATTGTTAAGTATTGTATGTATTTGGATGTACATGTGTTGTTTTATTTAATATTGGATTGAGCGATAGTAATTATATATATATATATATATATATATATATATATATATATATATATGTCAATAAGTGTGGATTTACAATTGAATATTGAATTTTCATACAAGTAATATTGTTGTTTGTAAGATGATTAAATAAATGAAATAATGGAAAATATTAGGCTATGAAGGAATTGATACAATTATAAGTAAATGATCACACTCGTACGACGAGTTGATAATCCCTTGTCTCTTGTTTTCCCTTGGATGTTTATGCACCTCTGGAAGTAATGTCACTATCATTTAATGTTGATCTCTACTTGTACATTGATGTCTTGTCAACCTTGTGTTGTATTTTGTCCTTGCCTGATTGTGTTGGTGGGACCCTTTGCTATCTCCTAGCATGAGGGGTGGACCTTTGGGTTCCACATCATTGGGAGGAAAGTGAATTGTTCTCCATTGGGTTCCCTCTCCTTTTTCATAATTATGGTGACTTCTTTTGGATTGAAGACATCTTAATTTGTACTAGTTCACATAAATTGTTACTATTGTACTTGCATTGTATCATATTATGTTGTATCATGTATCATACTTGGATGCACACTCCTCATTTGTATTCAAGGAGATATTTTTGTATAGATGTAAAATGTAATGATGTAAACAAGATTGAATTCTCTTATGTAATAAATTATTTAACTGATCTATAATTGTATATGTAATTAATTAAATTGATTCAAATGATCTCTATTGAATAAATGGTATGGATGCATTAGATTGATTACTTGATTAAATGAGATGATTGGATGTATTTCCATATTGATGTTAGAATTTATGGATGTAATGATTTTAGTTCTTTCTAATTTAGATTATGGTAAAATAAGTAGCATAGTCATGGACCTTAGAGGAATTAGATTAGATCATCATTAAATGTTCCATTTGGAATAGTGTGGTTAGTGCACTTAAAAGAAAAATTGTACCATTTTATGTGTTGTTAGTGTGTTGTCCTCTAGGGTCCTATGGTGGGGCATTACACATGGTATCAGAGCCCAATTTCAAACACTAGGTGCTTTGGGTATATACAAGAGCCCATTAAGTTATATTAGATGTATAGATTTTGAAGTTTACGTCTTCCCTTTTGACCTCGTCTAATACCGTAGACTTGTCTTTGGTGGTGCCCGTGTAGGATAATGCCAAGAGGTAGGGGTTGATTTCAAGGATGCAGTAGAGGTCATGGTGGTGCCCTTGGGGCTAATCGCTAGGACTCTCCCCCTCTGAGTTCCCATGAGTCTGACTGTGAGGAATAACAAAGTTCCCAAAATAATCCGGGAGGTGTAGATCACAATTCGGGCCAACCGGGATTAGAGGGCTCACAGTTGCATCACTTACTTGAGGAAATTCTTGGAAATCTTGGTGCAAGACCAAAGGGTGAGAAGTTGTTAGTTAGAGAGAGGGAGAGGTCCGCCAAGAGAAAGGAGGTTACTACAGAGCAAGAGGCAATTTTAGCTGGACATATGAGGGATCTATTGAGAGCTCGTCCTCCTACATTTGATGGGACCGGTAGATGTTTGGAGGCTGACAAATGGTTAATTAATCTGAATAGGTGTTTTTCTATGCATCCATATGGTAGAAACACCAAGGCTAGGTGCATTATCATGCATCTCTAAGGTTTTGCTTCCACGTGGTGGTGATTAGAGGAGTAAAAGCTCCACTTGGATATAGATTCAGTCTCATGGGAGATGTTAATAGAGATATTCAAAGCTTGGTTCTTGTCTGATCATTGGTGACAACGTCATGCAGATGAGTTTCGTGAGCTGACACAGATGGTGATGTCAGTTGAGTAGTATGAGCAAAGCTTTTATGAGCTTAACCAATATTTTGACATTGGAGATGTTGAGTGTATGTTAGTACAACACTTTATCTCGAGCTTGAATGCTCGTATCAGCAGTGGTGTTTCGGTGTTTCATCTGAAAACCATGGAGGTTGCTATGGAGAAGGCTCAGGTAGTTGAGCAGAATTTGGCTATGGCTTTGGGTGGTTAGATAGGGGGTTCAGACTGGTAGTGCACCTCTAGTTGGTGTCAGATCACAAGGTTGTCAATCTCAGGCTGCGGGTTAATCCTAACAACATCAAACACCCATAGAGGGTGAGCATCAACAACAACACTCCCATTCGAAACTAGGGAACTCTCAGTCTTGGTATGAAAGTAAGTGGTTCCAGAAAAATGAAAGATCGAAGTTGGCGGGGAGCTCAGTGTGATCATTCTGATCATCTAGCACAGAGTTCATAGTCTACAATTAATGGAGGTAGTTTTTCACAACCTAGTGCGCCCTCAGGTGGATGAGGTTATGGTAGAGGCTCAAGATATTTTTCTTGTGGTCCACAGGACCACATTGCTAGATAGTGTCCTCAGAAGGGAACATCTAGTTAAATTCAGAGGTCGGCCTCTTCAGAGATAGTAGTAGGAGATGCAAGAAGATTGCATATGGTGTTTGCAGTGGTGGATAATCACCAAGCCATACACCAGGTTTCAGTTGGAGAGACTTTTAGTAGAGGATGCGCAATGTTCTTTGGAAACTCTGCACATCCTCCAACATCAAGACTTGATCCTTGGGGGGTGATTCATGGCCAAGGTGAGGTTCTAGTGGGATCCTAGTGTCAAGCCTTTTGTTTCTTGGGAGGATGTATTCTGGTTGTGTGAGTTCTATCCCATTTTTGTTAACAGACTTCCAGGAGTAAGCCTTTTCCTAGGTGTAGTGCTCTTCAATCTGTTTTCTACTTTTGATAGTGACTTGGATTGTATTTATACATCATGATATTTTGATTGATGATACTTGAATATTATGATACTTTGTTGCATAGTTATGATGTTACTCTATGACATTCTTATATTTGATTTTTATGTTTCTACATGCTTAGTAGATGAATTTAATTATTTATGTGAATTATCATTGAGATGAGTATTATGTGATTGTTAGATGTATGTTTTATCATGATTTGATATCGATTTATTGTGTATCGATGTATTGGTGAAGGGGAACGGGGTCACATCACTTGCTTGTGAGTGCCCTATGACTCTGTAATTTTCCCTTCAGAGTGTGATTGACTATTTTCCTATGCACATGTTCGACCGTATGGCTTGCTATAGGTTGCAGGTACCAGGCATCAACTCTACCAAAATTGCTAGGTTTTAGTGTGCCTAAATCCAAATGGAGTTAGTTGATTCAGAGATAGCATCGGGTTCCCCATGTTGAGCCATCGTCCTTGTCAATGTGATTATTCATTTTTCATACCTAGTTAGTTATGAAGTCATACTATGTTCTTTAAGTTTTTTTTGTACCTAATTAGGTATTCATTTGATATTTTGATGTGTTTGTATTTTCATATGTTTCATTCTTACCTTGAAACTTCCAGGAGTAAGTCAGATCTTAGAGGGGGAGGATGTAATGCCCCTCTGCGCTTCATTGTGACCATGTTGTCATTTGTGGTTGGGTCTGTCCATTTGAGTTCTATGCTCGATTGATGTTTGATGGATTTTATACTAAATATAAGAACAGGCCCTTAAGTGGTGATGAAAATTTAGAAAATCAGAGTTAGGCAACTTGACATAAAAATTTGAATAAGTTATCTATATTATTTCAAAAATATGTAAGAATAGAATCTATATAAAATTGAATGTAGTTTCTAAACTACTAGGTCTATTTAAAAAAAATCTATTTGGTGAAAATTTGAAAGTTCAATGCAATAGTACTTAAATTTCAGGGAAAAAATAAGTAGGTGTCTGTATGACCACCCTAACCACAATAAAATGATAATATTTTTTTATAAGATTTTAGATACAAGTAGAGGACTCATGTCTCGATGTGATGCATATTATTTTGTAATTTTCTCCAAGTAAATAATTAATTATGAAGTTTTTATTAAAACTTTTTAAAAATATAAAAAATTGTATGTCTAACCATCTTAACTTGGTCAAAACTTCATGAAATTCATTTTTTTTAAAATCCTATAGTATGTGAAGCAGACAATGTGACACATGTTTCAGATTCAAAAAATGTGATACTGTTCGAAAGCTATAGATGTTTCTCAATTAGCCTATCAATTAGGACTTTAGTCGTAATTCAAATAGAAAATGAATAATAATTATTTATTAAACTCAAAGTAAAGCATAATTAATATTGGTGGAAAGTTGAGAATCTTCTTTCAAAACCCTTTTTGTTTCATCAATTTTGGGTAAAAAAAAGTTGTCAGCCACATGGGCCATCATATCACTTACATATCACCCCTTTTTGGCCCATCATGATCCTGCACATACCTAGTTAAATAAATTAAAACTTATAGTTTTATAAGAAATAATTAAATATATATATATATATATATATATATATATGATTTGATGGTTAAGATAGTAGTGAAAATAAATTAATTAATGAAAGAAATGGATGCAATTATGAAGAGTGGAGGATAATAAATTATTTAGTGGGAGTTAACTGAAGAGGGGATTTTGCACTTTTTTATCGAAGAAAAATCTCATTTTGTTTTGCCATGAACAGTTTATGTCAATAAGTGTGGATTCACGATTGAATATTGAATTTTCATACAGGTAATATTGTTGTTTGTAAGATGGTTAAATAAATGAAATAATGGAAAATATTAGGCTATGAAATAATTGATACAATTGTAAGTAAATGAATGTAATTTCAGTGTTATGGAAAGAGATTATTTTTGTTTTAAAAATATGTTTAGTAAACCTGTAATGGTTGTTAGTAACTCATTTGAGACTATATGTTTATTTTTTCTCAGAGTTGTTTGTACAAGTATAGTGGAAGATGGTTAACTTAGATATGAAATTGAGTGTTAAGTCATTTTATAAAGTGTATTATATGTGTCTTCCAGAGGTTAAGAGAAGTTGTCTTCTAGTGTATTCTACATTATTTCCTTGTGATGATTGTCTTGCATTATTGGAGTAATTGATTATCATTAGCTTCGCACTATATGTTTTCCCATGTGGTTGAATATGTGAGTGGGAAGGGTTAGGCCTTGCCTCATTGTTATGGGAATGAGTTTTGTGATTGTACAAGTGGTCTCACTCTTATTTTCTATTGGGGTCTCCTTATTGTCAGTAGGGGAGTGGCTCTCAATGGGGGTCGGTGCACAAAGTGGCACCTTGGTAACTTATGTGGGAGTTTTGGAAATTAAGTGAAAACCTAAAATGAATGAGGGATTGGGTAGTAGTTCACACTAAACAAGATAAATTATTTCCTCACTCATGATCCATGCACTCATATAGGCTTGTGATGAGTTGAGAAGGCCTAGAATGGCAAGATCAATTGACTTGCCCTATTGGAAGGTATGTTGATCCTGCATATCTTTGTATGGGGGTCTGACGACTGGTAGAGGTGGCCAAGGTAACCCAAGATGGGGGTTTGGTAGCCTAGGAAGGTTGCTCCAGGGTAACCCACAAAAAACTATGTGATGACACTCCTATGACAAGTTGGTATTCCCTTGTCTCTTGTTTTCCCTTGGATGTTTATGCACCTCTAGAAGTAATGCCATTGTCATTTAATGTTGATCTCTACTTGTACATTGATGTCTTATCAACCTTTTGTTGTATTTTCTCCTTGCCTGATTGTGTTTGTGGGACCCTTTGCTATCTCCTAGCATAAGGGGTGGACCTTTGGGTTCCACATGGTTGGGTGGAAAGTGCATTGTTCTCCATTGGCTTCCCTCTCCTTATTCGTGATTGTGGTGACTTCTTCTAGATTGAAGACTTCTGCATTTGTACCAATTCACATGGATTTTTACTATTGTACTTGCATTGTATCACATTTTGTTGTATCATGTATCATACTTGGATGCACACTCCTCATTTGTATTCGAGGAGATATTATATAGATGTAAAATGCAATGATGTAAACACGATTGAACTCTCTTATGTAATGAATTATTTAATTGATCTATTATTGTATATGTAATTAATTGAATTGATTCAGATGATCTCTATTGATTAAATGTTATGGATGCATCAGATTGATTACTTGATTAAATGAGATGATTAGATGTATTCCCACATTGATGTTAGAATTTATGGACGTAATGATTTTAGTTCTTGCTAATTTAGATAATGGGAAACTAAGTATTGTATTCAGAGACCTTAGAGGACTTAGATTAGATCAACGTTAAATGTTCCATTTGCAATAGCACGCAGCTAGTGCACTTAAGAAAATTTGTGTATAATTTTATGTGTTTTTAGTGTGTTGTAATTTAAGGTCCTATGGTAGGGAATTACACATGGTATCAGAGCCCAAGTTCAAACATTATGTGCTATGGGTATATACAAGATCCCATTAAGTTGTATTAGATGTATATATTTTGAAGTTTATGTCTTCCCTTTTGACCTCATCTAATACCTTGAACTTTTCTTTAGTGGTGTCTCTGTAGGATAATGCCTAGAGGTAGGGGTCGAGGTCAAGGTGGTGGTCATGGGGCTAATCACCAAGACTCTCCCCCTCAGAGTTCCCACGAGTCTGACTGTGAGGGACAACAAAGTTCCTAGAATAATTAGGGAGGTGGAGATCAGAATCTAAGCCAACTAGGATTGGAGGGTGCATAGTTTTGTCACTTACTTGAGGAAATTATTGGTCATCTTGGTCTGAGACCACAAGGTGAGTAGTTGGTAGTTAGAGAGAGGAAAAGGTCCCCAAGGAGAAAGGTGGTTACTGTAGAGAAAGGGGTAGTTTAAGCTGGACATATGAGGGATCTGTTGAGAGCTCATCCTCCTACATTTTATGGGACTAGTAGTGGTTTGAGGTTGAGACATGGTTGATTGATCTGAACAAGGGTTTCACTATGCATCCATATGGTAGAAAAACCAAGGCTAGTTGCGCTATCATGCATCTCTGAGGTTTTTCTTCTATGTAGTGGTGATTAGAGGAGTAGAAGCTCCATTTGAATATACATTTAGTCTCATGGGAGATGTTCTTAGAGAGATTCAGAGCTTGGTTCTTGTCCAATAATTGGAAATAGTGTCATGTGGATTAGTTCCATAAGCTGAGGCAAATGACGATGTCAATTGAGCACTACGAGTAGAGATTTTATGAGCTTAAGGAGTATGCTGGCATTGGAGACGATGAGGGTATTTTAGTACAACACTTTATTTGGATCTTGAATTCCCATATCAACGGTGGTGTTTGGGTGTTTGAGTGAGCCAAAAACCATGGAGGTAGCTATGGAGAAGGCTCAGGTAGTTGAGTAGAATTTGGCTATGGCTTTGGGTGGTTATACGGGGGTTAAATTTTTTAGTGAACCTCCAGTTGGTGTCAGATCATAGGGTGGTCCATATCAGGCTATGGGTTCCTCCCAAGGACATCAAATACCCCCTAAGGGTGAGCATTAGTAGCAACACTCCTAGTCAAAACCAAGGAACTCTCATTCTTGGTATGACAGTAAGTGGTTCTAGAAAAAGAAAGATCAAAGTTGGTGGTGATCTCAACGTGATTTTTCTAATCAGCTAGCACAAAGCTCATAGTCTAGAGTTAATGGAGGAATTTATCCGTAGTGTAGTGCACCCTCATGTGGATGGGGTTATGGTAGAGGCACAAGATGTTTTTCTTGTGGTCAATAGGGCCACATTTCTAGACAATTTCCTTAGAAGGGAACATCTAGTTATAGTCAAAGGTCGGCCACTTCAGAGCCAGTAGTAGGAGATGTAAGTAGATCACATAGGGTGTTTTTAGTGGTGGATAACCACCAGGTCATGCACTAGGGTTTAGTTGGAGAGACTTCAGGTAGAGGACAAGTAGCATTCTTTGGAAACTGTGTACATCCTGCAACATCACGACTTGACCCTTGGGGGGCGAATCATGGCCCAAGTGAGGGTCCAGCGGGATCCTAGTGTCAAGCCTTTTATTTTTGGGAGAATGTATTTTGGTTGTGTGAGTTCTAGCCCATTTTTGTTTGTAGGCTTCCAAGAGTAAGCTTGGTCCTAGGTGTAGTGCTCTTCAATTTTTTTTCTACTTTTGACAGTTACTTGGATTGTATTTGGACATCATGATATTTTGATTGATGATAGTTCAATATTAGGATACTTTGATGCAGAGTTATGATGTTAATTGATGAAATTCTTATATCTAATGTTTATGCTTCTACATGCTTAGTAAATCAATTTAATTGTTTATATGAATTATCATTGAGATGAGTATTATGTGATTGTTATATGTATCTTTTATCATGATTTGATATTGATTTATTATGTATCGATGTATTGGTGAAGGGGAATGGGGTCCCATCACTCTCTTGTGAGTGCCCTGTGATGTTGTGATTTTCCCTTCACGGTGTGGTTGAATATTTTCCTATGGAAATGTTCAACCATATGGTTTGCTATAGGTTGTAGGTACCAGGCATCAACTCCACCTGAATTTCCAGGTTTGAGCATGTGTAAATCCCAATGGAGTTAGTTGATTCAGAGATAGAATTAGGTTCCCCATGTTGAGCCATCATCCTTATCGGGGTGAGTATCAATATTTCGTACTCGATTAGTTATGAATTTAGTCACTTTTGTTTAAATTATATTTGTACCCAATTAACTATTCATTTTATATTTTGATGTGCTTTTTTTTTTTTGTATGTTTCATTCTTACCTTGCGAATTCCAGGAGTAAGTCAAATATTAGGGGGGGGGATGTAATGCCCCTCCACGCTTCGTCATGACCATGTTGTTATTTTTGGTTGGGTCTATCCATTTGAGTTCTATGCTTGATTGATGTTTGATTTATTTTATATTAAATATAAGAATATTGTGATTAAAAGATTTTGGATAGTTTTAAATAAATGTTTTTGGTTAATATAATAGTGAAAATGAATTAATTAATGAAAAAAATTGATGCACTTACTGAGAGTGGAGGATAATAAATTATTTAGTGGGAGCTAACTGAAGAGGGGATTTTGTACTTTTTTCTCGAAGAAAAAACATTTTGTTTTTTTGTGAACGGTTCTTGTTCTGGGAAATCTTCATTCTAGATTTGGGGGTTTTGAAATAGGGTATTGTAGTAATTTTTGAATCTTGGAAGAAGTTGTAGCTACAAATGGTGGAGCTTGGTCTCAGCATCAACCATCAGCTCAACTACATGTGCAAACTAGGTTCCACTATCTACCTTCAATTAATTCTCTATATTTTGAAAAATAGGCATTCAAACGAATATGTTGTAGGGAATCAAATAATTTCTTAATTATGAAATTTATAAGATTGTATTATTGGTGTTGCCAAGAAATTCATTTTGTGGGTGCTCAATTTGATTCTTTTACTCCATTTTGAATTTTTTTGCACTGGTTTTTTTATATTTGTGGAAATCTAGTACTTTGTTGCTTTATCGAACTTGGATTAGCACTTGTCTGTCATTCTTAAATAGAATTCCCAAATGAAGATTAGACGAATGAATTGTTTTTCATTTTAATAGTGTTCCTTCACCTATCTTGACTTCTATTGTAAGTGATGAAGGTCAATGCTCTGTATGTATAGAGGTATTTAGTCGATGAATTTTCTCCTTCATTAACCATATTTTAGATTTTCAATTTGGTTGAATCCATGGGAATGGATAACTCACACCTTTTCATGAAATATACCGTGAGTTTTGGAAAATAAATATAGGACATTTCATGCCCTTGTTGTTGATTCTATACCGAGTGTGCTTACCTTATAAATTGGTAACCATTTCCACTATCGGTGATGGAATGGCCTTGTGCGAGCTCTGTTTTGCATGGAGACTGTGTCCTTAGCTTATTGGATAGCCATAAACAATGCACCATATTACATTTGATTCGATAGTGAATTTTCTTAAACTCGTGAGATTAAACTGTTACAAGAATCGACGCCATGTATAGGGTCAACACATTTTTTACATTTGATTCACCCAGAAAATTGACGCCATGCATGGGGTCGGTGTTGTATTTGCATGTTATTCACTAACCCTCTGTATCATAGTGATGGAGCCTCAAATTTAGATCCTTGGTTTCGAATTATTACTGGCTTGTCTTGTTATTCAGAGGGTACTTGGGGTTGGAGTTTTGCCTTGTTTCCATGGGGCCTTGGTATTTCTATTGTTGGGGTTGGGTCTTTTCCATCGTTACTTTTTATGAGGAGGTCTTAAGAACAACTTATGTCTTATTCAATCATCTAGGCGGGGCCCCTTTTTAAATATAAAATGTTAAATTTTTCGCCCAACCCTTTTATTTACCTAAGTCTGGGTTGGTTTGTGCCTTGTATTTTAAAAACAACTTTGAGTCATCAACTGACATGCCCTAGGAGGTGCCCCCTTCCCTTTATTTTCTTCTAAGTGTTTAATTGTTTTGTAGGCATTATTTTACTGACCGTCGATTTCTCAAAGATTGATCTTGACCGTTCCCCACAATCCCGTGATGACATCACTGTTGGCTGTTTGGTGATCGTGATATCACATGCAGGCACCACGTGTCCTAAGTTGTTGGTGCTGGAGGGAATGAATAAAGTGCTTAATATATGCATCGAACTTTAGAGCATTATTGAGCGGGCTACTAAGCCACTTAAGAGATGCACGTGCTTATAATCAATGGTGATGTCTTAACCTTGGTGGAAAACCAGCTCAATGGATAGATGTTGGTGCTTCCTCCTGTTATGTATGTTGTGATCGCCGATGGTGGAGATCGATGGTTGCTCGCCATCGCATGATCCTAAACCTAGAGGGGTTTAGTGATCGTGATATCGCGGATGAGCGCCATGTGTATTCTTTTGGCACTGCATATTATGGTGGGCCATTGATGGTGACATGGAGGTGTTGTCATCCTTTTTTGAAGATGGTCATTCGATGGTCTGACAGAAATAAGAGATCGAAGATGGGGTTTTAAACTTGCATCAAATGTAATTGAAGCCGTTGGTGCGGCACGCAAGTAAGCTTTAATGGCAGACGAGACGTCTACTGGAAAAATTTTCATAACTTCTAAGTATTTAATTTCATACTACCATTGCCATAAAGACATTCAAGTTTTTGCAAAGCGATCCAGTGCCAAAGACAGAGTTTTTCAAAGTGATTGCAGCATGGGTTTGATTTTTTCTGCGAGGCGCGAATTTCGTAAGTTGTTTTCCTTATCACTGTTTCTGTTTGAATGTGATTCTTGTAAAGGGTTGCATTATATTATCAGTGATTCTCTTGATTATAGTTCTAGGGTTACTATTTCTTTTGAATTGGGGGAAATTGCAAGGTTCTGTTGTAATTTCTTTTTGGGTGGCCCTAGTTTGTTTGCAAATTTCATTTTTTAAAGAAGCCCTAGTTGTTAAAATGGTACCGCCGAAGCAACATTCTAGTCGTATTGATTATTTACACAGGAAGTTATATGATGATTTCCTTGACCAATTCCCTTTGTCAACAAATGACAAGAGGAAGGGTTCAGTCTTAATGAATGGGACAGCCCTAGCTGAGGGGTTAAGATGTAAAACTTATAACACTGCAGATGCTATGGTGTCGATGACAAGTTTGGAAATGTTTAGGAGATGGTATGGACAACGAAATGTGTCCCATCCTTTTTGAAATGGTTAGAGATACAATATGGGAAAACTTGTGGTAACGAATGTGTTTCTGGATGTTGACCTACTCAGGGCAGTGGTTGCACGATATGATCCTGTCACAAGGATTATCAGGGATAATGATAGCGGAGTTCTACTGAGTGTGAATGCAGATAAAATTCAGCAAGCTTTTGATTTAAATGAGTATAGCTCATTTCTTGGTACAGATAGAATTTGAGGAAATGAAGCATGAGTATTCCATGCCACAACCTCTTTTTAGATCGAATTTGCTTCCTCCTCATCTAGCTAGGGGAGCAATTCAATGATTCACGTCAGCCCAACTAATAGGGAGCCTTTTAGGTTGAGCTGTTTTGCTGATCATTTCTTGGCAACATTCTATTCACTTTGCCAAATTTTAGGTTTTAATCCTAATATTGTGATGCCCATCGCTTATATGTTTATGGGGGCTCTGATTTAGCATCCTAATTTTTTTGTTGTCTACGACTATGCTAATTTCCTTGCTGAAAGTATACATGAGGGTTTGTTGAAGTTGCATAATGGAGATTCTGGTGCTCCTTTGTTTTGGTACTCCTTATTAATGCACATGTTCTTGTATGAGAATGCCAAATTCTTCTCAAAGAAAATGGAGTTGAGACGAGAGGTGAATGGAGATAAATTATCGGTGCAGGCTTGGAGTGCAGACTTGTCTTGCAACAGGGGAGGTGCTAGCTTTATGCAGTTTGATAACTGCTTTGCTTCCAGGCTTAGGGCTAGACTGATGGTAAATGTGCCAAGGATTCTTGAGGATTTGCATGATTTCTTCTAAGCCAAAATAAGGAAACCTGATTTGAAAGTGTGCCATAATTGGGGTGACATCATTCTATACCTTGTAAGCACTATCTTAAGGGTTTATGGTTTCCAGGGAGCTCCTCATATTCTCCCATATAGTGTACCATCAAGGATGGGATTTGCAAAGGTCATGTGGCAACTAGGTTAAATTCACGAAGAAAATTTGACAGGAAGAGGAAAAGGGACTTTGTTCCCTGATTACACTGTTGTCTCAGATTTTGTATTCTCCAAGGGAGGATGGATTCATTTCGACCGATATTTTGATGAGTACCATTTGAAGAATGGATCCAAGAGGTAGCATGACCCTGAGGGATTCTTTTCCCTATTTAGGCAAAAGATTAAAGGTGGAAAATTTATTCATGTCTTCAACTTTCCTGAAGATCTCATTAGAAATGAATTTGATTTGAGCTAGCAGGAATTAAATAAGGGAAAATGGATTGCTTATGAGAAACTGCTGGCCATGGTGCATAAACTGGATCCAAAGTATGATCCACTGATGGAGTTCACTCCATTTCATAAAAGAATTGATTTCTTGATGTGTAATTTCAAGGAAATCATGAACACCTTGAGGACCAAGAAAGCCAATCTAGAAATGGATTTGGGGATTCAGGAGTTAGAGGTGAGGCCTGAGGAGACAAGGAAAAATTACCAGCCACAATTGGACAAGCCTCTATATAGGAGAAGGAAAGATGGTATCAGTGATGAAGAGGCAGGAAATAAAAAGGGAAAGCAAATAATGAAAGCATCATCACTGCTGGGTCATGGGGTGAGGAAGCCTGGAGGGATAAAAATTGTGGATTTGGATTCCCCATTTAGAGATGATCCTGTGGAGCTACAATCAGAGCCAAGATGTAAGAGGCAAAGGATTGAAGAGTCACAAGAGGCTCTGATGGATGAAATAATCATAACTGATTAGGACATGCTGGTTGGTATCCCCTCCCCTCCTAGATCAGCACAATTGGTGTTCACTGATATGGATATAAAGGGGCAGTGTGTGTAGGATTCCAGGATGGAGGCCTTCAAGGCATTCCTGGATGATGATGCCTTTGTGAAAACTCTTGTATTCTTGCAACTAATTTGGAGAATGAAATTAGAAGAATATCAGGATAGATGCAAGAATAGGAGGGAATCAAGACCTGATAGATCAGACAAGGAGAATGATGATGAGGTCAAACCTGAATTGATGGAGCAATTCAAGAACATCACTCTTGAGGAAGGAAGGAAACTTGTGACTCAAGCAGGTGTCCTACTCCTCCCTGAATGGGACATAGTTGATGCTGTGGAATTCAATGCTATTATGCAATCCAAGCATCTTATGCAAAGTAGTGAAGAAGACATCAAGGCAGCCCTACAAGACTCTTCCTTTAGTGAGGAGTATGAGACATTGGCCATATGGGCTCTGGCACCTCAGGGTAGAAAACTAAATGTGATAGATATTAGCCCAAATTTAAGGGGCGTACTCATTATCAAGAGGGCTTATGAAACCTCAGCAGTAGAAGCCACAAGCCTGATACTAAATGTGGCCAAATTAGCCCAAAGGGCAGCTGAGAGAGAGAAGGCTGAAAAGAAAAGCCTTACGGAAAAGTATAATGTAATAATTGGGGAGTACAGTAGAATGCATCAAAGGAATGTCGAGCTATAGTCTGAAGTAGATAGGTTAAAATATGGGCAGGTGGGAGAATCTTCCAATGCTCCTACTATCAAAGAGCTACCTAAGATTTTGGGGTCATTACCCCCTACTATCCCAATTATTTCTACTCCTGGATCCCCAATTCAAACACCTGCTCATAGCCCTGTATCAGGGCCAGTTGAAGAGGAAATGGAGTATTCTATGGACCCTACCAAAAAATAGATGATGAATAAGATCACAGAATTACAGGCTGCCCTAAAGGCGCATGAGGATGATGTTGTGGCTAAACATAATGAGGTGGTTCACACCATTATGAGGCATTTAAATGAGAAGGTTGATTCTAGGTTGCCATCTGTTCATTCTATATATTCTTTATTCTTGGGTGGATTGAAAAATATTAACAGGGATCGGGAAGTGGTTTTACCCCTGGCTGAGAAGTGGATCCCTCGGGCCACTGATTTAGATATAATATTTAAAGCTTCTAGATTTGATGCAAATAATAGGCCCCAATTATTAAAGCCTACTCAAAGCTTTTTGAAATCATTGAAGGGATTACAGGCCCTACCTGATGATTTGAGCAAGAAAATTGGAGAATTGGTAAAAATATTTGATGATTGGAATGATACTTTTCTGCTTGATATATTAGATGCACAAGGAAACATTAAGAAATTGCAACAATGGCAAGAGAGGGCAGAAGAGGTCATCAATGCACAAATCAAATTGATTTTTGATGATTGAGACTATGACTTGTTGGTGAGCAGCATGGATAAAATAATTAATACCATCGTGTTCTTGGAGTCATTTGAAAGAGAAGCCAACTAGGTTGTAGTGAAATTCACACCTTACACTACTAGGGTGGTGGAGGTGGTGAATTTTAACTGGCCCAGGGATGAGGAATATCAAAATTGGGTGGACAAATAATTAACCGAAGAGGAGTGAAATGATATCTACTACCGGCAATTAACAGCTCAGCGGTTACAGTGTAACTAATTATGGTTTTGCTTCCATGGGGGCTTTGGGCACAGATTTTGAGGTGTAACAAATGCGGAAGCTATTGTGTAATGGATAGAATCAATGGGAAGTGCTCCAGGACTTGGTAATTTTAATCATAGTTTTGAGTGGGCACATAGTGGTCGTATTAATAGATGACATGTGTATCTTCTGGCCCGAGGCTTGTTTGCTCCTTCATTTTCTATAAGAAGGATTTCAAGGCCAGAAGCAGAGGTTGGCAAGTCATATATTTTTGAAGGTTGAGTCTAGATATAGTTGCAAAATAGATTGTGAGAACTTCTTTTTGAATGTTAAGGCAATTTAGGTTTGGGGTTCTTTTGTAATGGGTTTTATGTTTATGAAATTTTGATGTTTATAACAATACTAGCATTTCAGCTATGATGTTATATCTCGAGCTCATGTCTCTCCTATGTATAGATATATCATAATTTTGAATAGAATAATCAAGGATTATGATGTTCATCTCATTGTTCTGATTGTATGCTTTCCGTTTTGGCTTTAATTCAAAGAATTAATTAAAATGCTTGGATGGAATCATAGATGGATATGTTTGTAGAGGGATTTAGTAAGAAGTATTGGGCTGGGATAGGGATTGACAATGTTGTAATGCAATATTTTCAGGGATCATATATGCTATGTATTTGAGTATGTTGTTAATTTCTTAATGTTTATGAATTTGACTCCCCAATGGTATATGGCACTGATCTAAATTGTACGAGTTTATAAAGATTTGTTTCTATCTATATCTTCGATTAGGGCTTGCCACCAACTTGAAATTAAAATAACTATCATAAGTTGTGAAATAATGTTGTAATCATCTCATGCTCCAAGTAGTTGATATTACTGATGAAGGGCCAATTCATTCTAGTAGTATCCTATTTTGTTGAGCTATTTATGGGATTATCTGTGAATTATTAATGATTTGTTTATGAGTTTGGTGCAGAGATCATAAACACATTATAGGGGTCACCCTCCCGAGTCTTGGAGAACCCAAAGTGTAGGAGGTTATATACTGTTTAAAATCCTCGTCAGTTGGTCCAGGTCCTCTGAGTTGCCCTTGATTGGAATTTGGCAGTTCCATAGATAGAATAGGAGACAAACCTGGTTTACAGGAAAAAACACCAACAAAATGGTGACTCTGCTGGGGACTTAGCTTGAAAGTTTCTTGTCAGTGGGTCAATTATCCATTTTGCATAGAGTCCATCATAGTATTTCTGAGATTTGAAGGTTGAGCCCTTGGCATTGTGTTTCTTTTTATCCAATTAAGTTTGTTAGTTCAAGAGTTGCATATACCTCGTGCAATGTGTCTTGTGCTTTGTCAGTACGATAAGTTTTGAGGATCTTTTAAGGTATTATCATGTGTTTTTGAATAGTGAATATTCCCAAGATATTTGGGTGGTGACTCCGATAGTCTCTGCACCAGTGTGCACTTTATTTGGAGTTTTATACAAGTTGAAAGATCTTTGGACATGCATAGAGGAATGAAAAGTACCAGGTCATTCATGAAGAATCACCCAGAATCCAGATTGGAAGGTGAACTTCCTAAAACAAAGAAGATTGGATAAAGAAGAAACTAGAGAACAGGAACGTTGCTCCCGCGTCCCAGAATCCTGTACATCAAGGTACAAGTAAGCCTTTACATCCTCTCCTTGAGACTTTTGAACATGTATCTAGACATTCTGAATCAGATAGTTGTGGATTTTTTGATGCCTTGTTTAATACACCAGTTCAAGAGGATGTAACATGTCATAATAAAGGGCCAATTAATGTCCAATATATCGAGAGAAGAAGTAGGAGTAGAAGTCGAAGCCATCATAGAGAATGCACCAGTGATGTGCCTCCTCCTCCTATTGAAGATGATGGAATGCCTTTATTATTTAGACAGGAAAACACAAACCTGATAGATTTAAGTGAGACATCAAGTTCTGATATATCTTTGCCTGACCTTGAAGATGTTTTTGGGGATATTAGTTCTTTAAGAAGAGAGATCCAAAAGCAAGTTGAGCTTAGGATAAAGAAGGAAAAGGAAAAGGAAACATAATTGATGAATGCTATCATTGAAAGGGATAGTTTAATGAGACAATTGGCAAACATGAAATTCCTGAACCAAAGTGGACCGGACCTAGAAGAGAAGGGTCCTATTGTGCAACAAATTGTTGATAAGGGAGTTAAGCCAATTTCTAAAGAGGGTCCTAAAGGTCAAGCTAAGACTCAACCAAAGCCTATAGACCCAAAACCCTTGAACCCTATTAAACCACAATCAGATAATTCAAATCCTAAACCTATCGCAGACAAGGGAAAATAGAAGGCTGAAGGGATTAGAATAAATGAAAGGATGGTTTTCCACCAGCCTAAAAAAGATCCCCTCCCACATGCATCATCACAAGTAGAAATTGCCTTAGAAAAGGTTAGAAGGGAAGGGGAAGCTTTACCAGAAGAATTAGAAAGGACCGAAATTGAGGCTGAAAATGCAAAAAAGAGAAGGAAAATAAGTTTCCTAAAAATAACAAATCTGGATGAGGTAGCACAAGCTACAACTTCATTAGGTCCTCAGGAGATTTTGAAAATTGATCCTAAACCTATTCAGGAGAATATCACAAATAGTTCTGGTCCAAAGATTCAGGCTACCAAGTTGAGTAATTCACATCAAGATGGTTCTAAAGTTCAGAATAAAATTGGGGGTGATGACCCTTAGAAAGTTGATGGATTATTGCAAAGGAGGCCTATACAATTGGAAAGATATAGAAAACTGTTCTTTGATGGCATTCCAAGGTACCCAAACCCTATTCCTGATGAGTTAAGAGAAAAGATGAACAAATTTGCTGGGAATAATGCTTTTTCGGCAGAGGAGCATTTGAAAGGTTTCATGGATATGTTAAATGATTATGAGGTAGAACATGAAGATGTAGTGATGAAATTGTTTGTCCAATCCTTAACAGAAGATGCAAGGGATTAGTACAGGGGTCTACCGAATGCCAGTATTGGTTCATGGGAGGAGTTTGAAAAATGCTTTAAAGAACAATATGGTGACAAAATAAATGCTAGTTTTATGTTGAATGAGTTCAATACTATAAAAAGATCGGCTAATGAGCCTGCAACAGAGTTTAACCTTAGATTCCAAAAGGCAATGTATAAATTGTTTCAAGTGATGAGGCTTGATGAAAATGTTTGTCTAACTACTTATTTCAATGCTTTTGATGCTAAAATGGCCTATCTTCTTTGAGATAAAGATCCTCGAACCATGCAAGACGCTTTTAGAGCTGCTATTAATATTGAAAGCAACATAAGAGCTTTTGGTAAGTGTGGTAGGAGGGAAGAATCTACTATTTTGAAGAATCCTAGAGATAGAATTGAGAAAGCCTCTATTGCAGGCATTAAAGATGATGAGAAGTGGGATAAGGTCCTTAGCACTTTGGAGGACATAGAATATACTGTTGCTAAGTAGGAAAAGGGTCTTGGAGGTGACAAGCAGCAATACAATAAAAATGATAAACCTCCTAGATTGCAAAATTGTGCCTACGATAAAAATTGGAAGGATGGAAAACAAATATTACCTATCCAGAAGCCTAAAAATGATCAACAGATACCCGATCCCTTGCATAAGCATTCTATAAATCTGGAACAAGATAGACCATGGTGTGTGGTTTGTGAACACCCACATGATCAGAATTATTGTGGTGTTGCTCAATTACTTGTTGCAGAAGGAAAAGAAGAGAATGTTCAGTAGCAGACTCTTGATTTCAAGAAAAATGATGTAGATTGTTGTATGGCCTAGTCATATATTGATGAGGTTGAGTTTTCTTCTGATAAGGAATTGCAAGGGGTTGATGTGAATAGCCAACGATAGAAAAGTGAATTATACCATCAACAAGTTTTTTCTGATGAAGAAGATGAGTATGACCACCATGCTTGCAATATGGAACAGGCTGAGGACCCAGTATCCTTAAGAAGACCATCAGAAGATGAGATTGCCTGTTTAACTGAAGAGATGGCTACTTAGATGAGAAGTACATTACAGTTAAGAAATAGGACTATGGGCGGTGAACAGGGCAAGCCTGCTGGCCTTTTCATTAAGGAACAAAAAGGTAAAAGCAAGGATGTCAAAGAAGATATCAAAAACAATGCTGTTAAAATCAAGGATGTCAAAAATGACAAGATATGGGCAAAGAAGACCAAGATCCAAAAGCCCAGTGAAGACGCTAATCCTCTATTGGTAAAAACCAAAGTGATTGCCAAGTCTGTTGAAGTAATTTTAGAGGAAAAGCTAAAGAGACTTGAAGGAAAACAACAATGGGAGAAGAAAGAGACTAATGATGGTATGATTCCTAACTTTCCCAAATATAAACCTATGGATATATTTCAAGTATTGTCTCAAGTTAAGGTTACTGTACCATGGCTCGAGATGATGAGGATAGATGAGCATAGAGAAAAGACAATAGCCTTGATTACTAGAATTCCTAATGACAAATTGGAACAAGGAAATTGTAAAGAAAATAGGGAAAAGGAAGAAATAGGAGTGAAAGAGCTAGAGGGAATTGTAACTCAAATTCCCTCGGTGTACCTAGGGAATTCTATGAATATGTGTTTGGAGAATATCATGCCCTTTTTCTTGAGTGTTAATATCAATGGGAAAACTTTGAGAAATTGCATGATAAACTCAGGGGCATCGAATAATGTTATGTCAGTGAAGATTATGGAAGCAATGGGCTTGACAGTTGATACTACTCAAGGTAAATGTTACACATTGGATTCAAGAGAGGTGCCAGTTATTGGGACCATCAAGGCTTTTCCTTATGTGCTTACCTAGTATCCTGATAGGGTTCTAGCCATGATTGTTTTAGTTGTAGAGATTCCCCCTCATTTTGGGATGCTATTGTCAAGAAAATGGAGTGCCTCAATGGGAGGCAACATGCAATGTGATTTGTCATTTGCTACCTTTTGCATTGATGGAAAATATGTCAAGATTGAAAGAGAATCAAAGGTGCCTCATATGATTGAGCATAGCTTGACTGAGGATTTGACATGTTTTACTGACTGTGGCATAAATGAGTTTAGGGCTGAGGAACCCCCTAGTAATTGTGATGATCTTGTTGCACCAATTGATATAGAAGTTGAAAACCTGTCAGAATCTGATGATGTGTGGACTATGTTTTTTGATGGTGCAAATTCAAAGGAAGGATCTGGTGCAGGTGTGTTGTTGAGGCCACCAAGTGGAAAGACTTTCAAATTTTATTTCACCCTATTATTTGAATGCACTAACAATGTAGTTGAATATGAAGCATTGTTATTAGGATTAAGATTGGCTCAAAAACATGGGATCAAGAAGCTCAAAGTGATTGGAGATTCGGAGCTTGTGATTTCCCAAGTTAGGTCCCTATATATGTCAAAGAATAAAAGATTGAAACAGTATAGAAATGTTGTGTGGGATGAATTGAAGAATTTTGATGCTTTTGGGATAAACTGGATGGAAAGAGGTCACAATAAGGTGGCAGATTTGTTAGAAAATATTGCATTAAGGCCAGATGACATGACTTATGTTGGAATTTCAAAGGTTGAAGTGCAAACCAGACCATCTATTCCTGATAATATTAAGAATTGGCAGGTTTTTGACAGTGATGATGATATATTAAGATTTTTAAATTGTGTGGATGAGTATGAAACTCAAGAAATAGATTTTGGAGCCTTTGTTGAGAACATTGATGGTAGGGATACTATGTTTGGGAATGAAGTTATTCAGTTAAAAACTAACAAGATTCCTAATGGTTTAGTTATTCTTGAACGAGTGTTTGATAACCAGGATAGGGTTAAGACTAATTGTGTTGCATCCCATCCTAATGACCTGGAGGAAGTGAACCTAGGGACAGATGCCTCGCCGAAGAAGGTGTATATTGGAAAGAAATTGTCACCAAGGGTGAGAAAAATGTTAATTGATTTGTTAAGAAAGTGCAGACATGTGTTTGCTTGGTCTTATGATGATCTTAAGGCTTATAGGTAGGATTTGTTTCAACATGAGATTCCTTTGAGTAGTGATGCCAAGCCTTTTAGGCAAAAGCAAAGACCTATCAATCCCACCTTGGCTGCAAAAATGCAAGAAGAACTTACTAAGTTAAGAGATGCAGGAATCATCAAACCAATTAGACATTCATCTTGGGTATCTAATTTGGTACCCATGAGAAAGAAAAATGGAGACATTAGATTATGTGTGGATTTCAGAAATTTGAATGTGTCTTCATTAAAGGATAACTATTTATTGCCAAATATGGAGGCTATGTTGCAAAGAGTAATAGGTCATGAGTTGATGTCCATGATGGATGGATTTTCTGGTTATAACCAAGTCATGGTTAAGGAGTCTGAACAATTTAAGACAACTTTTACTACACCTTGGGGGACTTATGTGTATGTAAGAATGCCTTTTGGTTTAACAAATGTAGGGGCTACTTTCCAGAGAGCTATGGATGTGGCATTCTCAGATTTCATCAATTTGTTCTTGGTGATTTATCAGGATGATTTAACAACATATTCCAAGAAAGAAGGTGATCATTGTGAACATCTTGAGAAAATATTCATTAAGGCATTGGAATATGGTATTTCCCTCAATCCCAAGAAATGCACTTTTGGCGTAAGGGAGGGAAAGTTGTTGGGACATATTATTTCTAAGCATGGGGTTAAAATTGATCCAGAGAGACTAATGGCAATAGATAAGGTCTTGCAACCCCGAAGTGTCAAGGGAATCCAGTCCTTCTTCGGGTAAATGAATTTTTTAAGAAGATTTGTTACAAATTTTGCTGAAGTAGTTCACCCTATTTCTAAGATGCTTAAGAAAGGGGCCAAGGTCAAATGGGAAGAAGCATTAGTACAAGCTTTCCATGCTATTAAGCAAGCTATCAAAGAAGCACCTATGCTAAAAACCCCTCATTTTTCCAAACCTTTGCAAATTTTCTCATTCGCTTCCTTCTACATGATTGCAACTATGTTATTACAAAAGAATGTTGAAGGTTTTGAGCAACCTATATCATTTTTCAGCAAATCCCTATAGGCTACAAAAATCAAGTATGACATAAATGAAAAATAGGCATATGCACTAGTAAAAGCAGTCAAAGCTTTCAGGACCTATTTGATGGGAGCTATGATAATCACCTATGTGCCCAGTGCTGCTATGAAGGACATTTTTACACAACAGGAAGTATCAGGAAGGAGATGTAGATGGATTAATAGAATCCAAGAATTCAACATTGAAATTTAGATTACTAAGTTAGTAAGGGGACAAGGATTGGCCAGGCTTGTGACCCAAAGTAATCTAGAAGCAAATCAGATAAATCTGTTTGAACAAGAGGAGAGATCACACATATGTGATATGGAACATTCTGATTGGTATAAGGATGTGATTTATTATTTATAAAAGATGAAATGTCCTAATGAGTTGAGTGAGAATGAAAAAAGGACATTGAAGTTGCATGCAATCAAGTATGTTATCATAACAGGAAAACTCTGGTGGAGAAATGGAGAAGGTGTTATGCTAAAATTTGTAGACTAGGATCAAGCAAAAGGACTATTGAATGAAATGCATAGTGGAGTTTGCGGAGGGCATTATATGGCCAAAACTACTACACACAAAATAATGTGGACTGGATTCTAGTGGCCAACCATTTTTAGGGATGCATATCAATTAGTGAAGAGATGTGATTCCTGTCAGCATTTCTCTGGTAAGTTAAATTTTTCTGGTAACTTACCTTTAAAATTGGTTGTACTTTAGTCTCCATTCCAGTAATCGGGTATTGATTTTATAGGGGAGATAGCATGCAAATCGAGTGGGGGTCATTCATGGATATTGGTGGCCACTGATTACTTTACCAAGTGGGTGGAAGCAATTCCAACAAAGAAAGCAACTAGTAAGGTGGTAATTGAGTTCTTAATGAATAATATAGTGACGAGATTTGGATATCCTGAAAGGATTGTGTCAGATAATGCAATGTGTTTTAGATCTGAGGAATACATGGAATTTTGTGAAAAATATGGCATCCAAGTTTCTTATTCATCACCTTACCACCCGCAAGGAAATGGACAAGCAGAATCAAGCAATAAAAGCTTGATGAAGATTATCAAGAGGATCTTAGATCAAAATAAGAAGGCATGGGATTCTAAATTAAAATTAGCAGTCTGGGCAGATAGGGTGACTATAAAGAAAGCAATAAGATGTGCCCCATTTGATTTAGTATATGGGATAAATGCAAGGTTGCCCCAAAATAACCTCATGGAAATGTATAGATTTGTCCAGATGTATGATTATGAGATAGAAGATGAGATGCAACTGAGAGTGGAAGCCCTCATAGAGCTAGATGAAACCAGAAGGGAAGCTCAGATAAGAAATGCCAAATTGCAGTTGCAGGTAAAAAATCTATATGACAAGAAGACAATTGCAAGAACTTTCTAGAGTGGAGATATGGTTTTGATGTGGAATGCCAGGTTGGAAGACAAGGGGAAGCATGGTAAATTTGATGTGATTTGGCTAGGTCCATTCTTGATAAGTGAGAAATGGGGGAAGGATTCATATTTTCTCCAAGAAATGATAGGTGATATTCTTGAATTGCCAGTTCATGGACAATTCTTGAAGTTATACTTCAGTTGAGGTATTGTTTTCCATGAATAGTAGGTTTAGGTTTGTACATAGGTTTGTTGTCGCTTTTGTTTTTTGTGGAATTATCTTTTCTGGATAATCCTTTTGGTTGTCTCTACAACTAGTCTGCTCTACCTAAGATTCTATTATTCTCACTTCATTCCGATGGAATGAACGTCCCCAACTCAAGCCACTAATGGAGCCTCAAATTTAGATCCTTGGTTTCAAATTATTACTAGCTTGTCTTATTATTCGGAGGGTATGGGGCTGGAGTTTTGCATTGTTTCCATGGGGCCTTGGTATTTCTATTGTTGGGTTGGCTCTTTCCCATCGTTACTTTTTTGGAGGAGGTTTAAAGAACAACTTATTTCTTATTCAATCGTCTAGGCGGGGACCCTTTTTAAATATAAAATGTTAAATTTTCCACCCAACCCTTTTATTTACCTAAGTCTGGGTCGGTCCATGCCTTGTATTTTAAAAAAAACTTTGAGTCATCGACTGACATGCCCTAGGCGGTGTCCCCTTCCCTTTATTTTCTTCTAAGTGTTTAATTGTTTTGCAGGGGTTATTTTACTGACCATCAATTTCCCAAAGATTGATCTTGACCGTTCCCTGCAATACCACGATGACATCACCGCTGGCTGTTTGGTGATCGCGATATCACAGGCGGGCACCACATGTCCTAAGTTGTTGGTGCTGGAGGGAATGAATAATGTGCTTAATATATGCATCGAACTTTAGAGCATTATTGAGTGGGTTACTAAGCCACTTAAGAGATGCACGTGCTTATAATCAACGACGATGTCTTAACCTTGGTGGAAAAATTGCTCGATGGATAGATGTTGGTGTTGCCTCCTGTTATGTATGTTGTGATCACCAATGGTGGAGATCGACAGATGCCCGCCATCGCATGATCCTAAACCTAGAGGGGTTTAGTGATCACGATATCACGGGTGAGTGCCACGTGTATTCTTTTGGCATTGCATATTATGGTGGGCCCTTGATGGTGACATGGAGGTGTTGTCAGCCTTTTTTGAAGATGGTCATTCGATGGTCTGACAGAAACAAGAGATCGACGGTGGGGTTTTAAACTTGCATCAAATGTAATTGAAGCCATTTGCACGACATGCAAGTAAGCTTTAATGGCGGACGAGACATCTATTGGAAAATTTTTGATAACTTCTAAGTATTTAATTTCATACTACCATTGCCATAAAGACATTCAAGTGTTTGTGAAGCGATCCAATGCCAAAGACAGAGTTTTTTAAAGCGATTGCAGCAAGGGTTTGATTTTTTCTGCGAGGTGCGAATTTCGTGAGTTGCTTTCCTTTCACTGTTTTTGTTTGAATGTGATTCTTGTAAAGGGTTGCATTATATTATCAGTGATTCTCTTGATTACAATTCTAGGGTTACTGTTTCTTTTGAATTGGGGGACATTGCAAGGTTCTGTGGTAATTTCATTTTGGGTGGCCCTAGTTTGTTTACAAATTTGATTTTTTAAAGAAGCCCTAGTTGTTAAAATGGCACCGTCGAAGTAGCATTCTAGTCGTATTGATTATTTGCACAGGAATTTATATGATGATTTCCTTGACCAATTACATTTTTCAACAAACAACAAGAGGAGGGGTTCGGTCTTAATGAATGGGATAGCCCTAGGTGAGGGGTTAAGATGTAAAACTTATAACACTGCAGATGCTAGGGTGTCGATGACAAGTTTGGAAATGTTTAGGAGATGGTATGGACAACGAAATGTGTCCCATCCTTTTTCAAATGGTTGGAGATACGATATGGTAAAACTTGTGGTACCGAATGTGTTTCTAGATGTTGACATACTCAGAGCTGTGACTGCATGATATGATCCTGTCACAAGGATTATCAGGGATAATGATAGCGGAGTTCTACTGAGTGTGAATGCAGATAAAATTCAGCAGGCTTTTGATTTAAGTGAGTATAGCTCATTTCTGGTATGGATAGACTTTGAGGAAATAAAGCATGAGTATGCCATGTAAAAGCCTCTTTTTGGATCAAAGTTGCTTCCTCCGCATTTAGCCAGGGCGGGCAATTCGACGATTCACATCAGCCCAACTAATAGGGAGCCTTTCAGGTTAAGTTGTTTTGCTGATCATTTCTTGGCAACATTCTATTCACTTTTCCAAATTTTAGGTTTTAATCCTAATACTATGATGCCCATCGCTTATATGTTTATGGGGGCTCAGATTCAACATCCTAATTTTTCTGTTGTCTACGACTATGCTAATTTCCTTGCTGAAAGGATACATGAGGGTTTGCTGAAGTTGCATAATGGATATTTTGGTGCTCCTTTCTTTTGGTACAACTTATTAATGCACATGTTCTTGTATGAGAATGTCGAATTCTTCTCAGAGAAAATGGAGTTGAGACGAGAGGTGAATGGAGAGAAATTACCAGTGCAGGCTTGGAGTGCAGACTTGTCTTGCAACAGGGGAGGTGCTAGCTTTGTGCAGTTTGATAACTACTTTGCTTCCAAGCTTAGGGCTAGACTGATGGTAAATGTGCCAAGGATTCCTAAGGATTTGCATGATTTCCTTTGACCCAAAATAAGCAAACCTGATTTGAAAGTGTGCCATAATTGGGGTGACATCATTCTATACCCTGTAAGTACTGTCTTAAGGGTTTATGGTTTTTAGGGAGCTCCTCATATTCTCCCATATAATGTACCATCAAGGATGGGATTTGTAGGAGGTCATGTGGCAACTAGGTTGCATTCACAAAGAGAATTTGACAAGAAGAGGAAAAGGGACTTTGTTCCCTGATTACATTGTTGTCTCAAATTTTGTATTCTCCAAGGGAGGATGGATTCATTTCGACCGATATTTTGATGAGTACCATTTGAAAAAGGGATCCATGAGGCAGCATGACCCTGAGGGATTCTTTTTCCTATTTAGGCAAAAGATGAAAGGTGGCAAATTTATTCATGTCTTCAACTTTCTTGAAGATATCATTAGAAATGAATTTGATTTGAGCCAGCAGGAATTAAATAAGGAAAAATGGATTGCTTATGAGAAACTACTAGCCATGGTGCATAAATTGGATCCGAAGTATGATCCACTAATGGAGTTCACTCCATTTCATAAAAGAATTGATTTCTTGATGTGAAATTTCAAGGAAATCATGAACACCCTGAGGACCAAGAAAGCCAATCAGGAAATGGATTTGGGGATTCAGGAGTTAGAGGTGAGGCCTGAGGAGACAAGGCCAACTTATTAGCCACAATTGGACAAGCCTCTATATACGAGAAGGAAAGATGGTATCAGTGATGAAGAGGCAGGAAATAAAAAGGGAAAGCAAATGATGAAAGCATCATCACTACTGGGTCATGGGGTGAGGAAGCCTGGAGGGATAAAAATTGTGGATTTGGATTCCCAACTTAGAGATGATCCTGTGGAGCTACCATCAGAGCCAAGCCTTAAGAGGCAAAGGATTGAAGAGTCACAAGAGGCTCTGATGGATGAAATCATCATAATTGATTAGGACATGCTGGTTGGTATCCCCTCCCCTCCTAGATCAGCACAATTGGTGCTCACTGATATGGATATAAAGGGGCAGTGTGTGCAGGATGCTAGGATGGAGGCCTGCAAGGCACTCTTGGATGATGATGCCTTTGTGAAAACTCCTGTATTCTTGCAATTGATTTGGAGAATGAAATTAGAAGAATATCAGGATAGATGCAATAACAAGAGGGAATCAAGACCTGATAGGTCAGACTAGGAGAATGATGATGAGGTCAAAGCTGAATTGATGGAGAAATTCAAGAACATCACTCCTAAGGAAGGAAGGAAACTTGTGACTCAAGCAGGTGCCCTACTCATCCCTGAATGGGACATAGCTGATGCTATGGCATTCAATGCTATTATGCAATCCAAGCATCCTATGCAGAGTAGTGAAGAAGAAGTCAAGGTAGCCCTACAAGACTCTGCCTTTAGTGAGGAGTATGAGACATTGGCCATATGGGCTGTGGCACCTCAGGGTAGAGAACCAAATGTGACATATATTAGCCCAAATTTAAGGGGCAGACTCATTATCAAGAGGGCTTCTGAAACCTTAGCAACAGAAGCCACAAACCTAACACTAAATGTGGTCAAATTGGCCCAAAGGATAGCTGAGAGAGAGGAGGTTGAAAGGAAAAGCCTTATGGAAAAGTATAATGCAATAATTAGGGAGTACAATAGAATGCAGCAAAGGAATGTCGAGCTACAGTCTGAAGTAGATTTGTTAAAATATGGGCAGGTGGGAGAATCTTCCAATGCTCCTGCTATTAGAGAGCTACCTACTATTTTGGCGTCATTACCCCGTACTATCCCAATTATTTCTACTCCTGGATCCCCAATTCAGACACCTGCTCATAGCCCTGTATCAGGGCCAGTTGAAGAGGAAATGAAGTATTTTGTGGACCCTACCAAAAAGCAGATGATGAATAAGATCAGAAAATTATAGGCTGCCCTAAAGGCGCGTGAGGATGATGCTGTGGCTAAACACAATGAGGTGGTTGACACCGTTTTGAGGTATTTAAATGAGAAGGTTGATTCTAGGCTGCCATCTGTTCATTCTTTATATTCTTTATTCTTGGGTGGATTGTAATATATTAACAGGGATCGGGAAGTGGTTTTACCCCTAGTTGAGAAGTGGATCCCTTGGGCCACTGATTTAGATATTATATTTAAAGCTTCCAAATTTGATGCAAATAACAGGCCCCAGTTATTAAAGCCTACTCAAATCTTTGTGAAATCATTGAAGGGATTCCAGGCCCTACCTGATGATTTGAGTAAGAAAATTGGAGAATTGGTAAAAAAATTTGATGATTGGAATGATACTTTTCTGCCTGATATATAAGATGCACAAGGAAACATTAAAACATTGCAAAAATGGCAAGAGAGGGGAGAAGAGGTCATCAATGCACAAATCAAATTGAGTTGTGATGACTCAGACTATGACTTGTTGGTGAGAAACATGGATAAAATAATTAATACCAATGTGTTCTTGGAGTCATTTGAAAGAGAAGTCAACTAGGTTGTAGGGAAATGACACCTTACAATACTAGGGTGGTGGAGGTGGTGAATTTTAACTGGCCCACAGATGAAGAATATCAAAATTGGGTGGACAAATACTCAACCCAAGAGGAGTGAAATGGTATCTACTACTGGCAATTAATAGCTCAATAGTTATAGTGTAACTAATTATGGTTTTGCTTCCATGAGGGCTTTGGGCATAGATTTTGAGGTGTAACAAATGCGGAAGCTATTGTGTAATGGATAGAATCAATGGGAAGTGCTCCAGGACTTGGTAATTTTAATCATAGTTTTGAGTGGGCACATAGTGGTCCTATTAATAGATGACATGTGTAGCTTCTGGCTCGAGGCTTGTTTGCTCCTTCATTTTCTATAAGAAGGATTTCAAGGCTAGAAGTGGAGGTTTGCAAGTCATATATTTTTGAAGGTCGAGTCTAGATATAGTTGCAGAATAGATTGTGAGAACTTATTTTTGAATGTTAAGGCAATTTAGGTTTGGGGTTCTTTTGTAATGGGTTTTATGTTTATGAAATTTTGATGTTTATAATAGTACTAGCATTTCAGCTATGACGTTATATCTCGAGCTCATGTCTCTCCTGTGTACAGATATATCATAATTTTGAATAGAATAATCAAGGATTATGATGTTCATCTCATTGTTCTAATGTGTATGCTTTCCGTTTTGGCTTTAATTTAAAGAATTAATTAAAATGCTTGGATGGAATCATAGATGGATATGTTTGTAGAGGGATTTAGTAAGAAGTATTGGGCTGGGATAGGGATTGACAATGTTGTAATGTAATATTTTCAGGGATCATATATGTTATGTATTTGAGTCTGTTGTTAATTTCTAAATATTTGTGAATTTGACTCCCTAATTGTATATGGCACTGATCTAAATTGTACGAGTTTATAAAGCTTTGTTTATGTATATCTTCGCTTAGGGCTTGCCGCCAATTTGAAATTAAAATAACTATCATAAGTTGTGAAATAATTTTGTAATCAGCTCATGCTCCAAGTAGTTGATATTACTGATGAAGGGACAATTCATTCTAGTAGTATCCTATTTTGTTGAGCTATTTATGGGATTATCTATGAATTATTAATGATTTGTTTATGAGTTTGGTGCAGAGATCATAAACACATTATAGGGGTCACCCTCCTGGGTCTTGTAGAACCCAAAGTGTAGGAGGTTATATATTGTTTAAAATCCTCGTTAGTTGTTCCAGTTCCTCTGAGCTTCCCTTGATTGGAATTTGGCAGTTCCATAGGTAGAATAGGAGACAAACTTGGTTTATAGGAAAAAAAACCAACACATAGCAAATATGATTGAGTATTTGTTATTTGTGTGTTAAGCAGATAGATAAATCGGTTATGTAATAATAGATAAAAGCTTGTGGAGATGAGCTTTCTTAGATTCCAAACTAATGCATGTTGATGGATTTGTATATTGCATACTCATTGATAGTCTGCTATGCTCTGTAATGCATATTATGTGTGGTCGATATATGAATCGGCAATGGTTAATATAATTAATTGTCATTGAATGTAAATGTAATTGTATAATATATATATATCCAAAATGGTTGATATACTCGATAATGATATTGTTGTTTCCCAATTGAAATTCAATGCTTAGAAATTAGAATTTTTAAGTATTGTATGTATTTGAATGTACATGTGTCATTGTATTTAATATTGGATTGAGCAATAGTAATTAAATGATATATATATATATATATATATATATATATATATATATGTTAGTAAGTGTGGATTTATGATTGTATATTGAATTTGCATACAAGTAATTTGGTGTTTGTAAGATGGTTAAATAAATGAAATGATGGAAAATATTAGGCTATGAAAGAGTTGATAAAATTGTAAGTAAATGAATGTAATTATGGTGTTATCATGGAAAGAGATTATTTTTGTTTTAAGAATCTGTTTGGTAAACCTATAATGGTTGTTAGTAACTTGTTTGTGACTATATGTTTTACTTTTCCTTGGAGTTGTTTTTACAAGTATCTAGTGGAAGATGGTTAACTTGGAGATGAAATTGAGGGTTAAGTCATTTTATGAGGTGTATTATATATACATCTTCCAAAGGTTAAGAGAGTTGTCTTCTGGTGTATTCTACATTTTTTCCTTGTGATTATTATCTTGCATTATTGGAGTAATTGATTATCATTAGCTTCACACTATATTTTTTCCAATGTGGTTGAATATGTTAGTGGGAAGGGTTATGCCTCACCTTATTATTATGGGAATGAGATTTTTGATTGTACAATTGGCCTTGCTCTTATTTTCTATTGGGGTCTCCTTGTTGTTAGTAGGGTAGTGGCTCTCAATGGGGGCCGACGCACAAAGTGGCACCTAGGTAACCTATGTAGGAGTTTTGGTAATTAAGAGAAAACCTAAAATGAACTAGGGGTTGGGTAGTAGTTCACACTAGACAAGATAAGTTAATGCCTCACTCATGACCCATAGAATCGTATAGGCTTGGGATGAGTTGAGAAGGCCTAGAATGGTAAGATCAGTTGCCTTTCCCTCTTGGAATGAATGTTGATCCCACATATGTTTGTATGGGGGTTTGATGCCTAGTAGAGGTGGCCAGGGTAACCTAGGATGGGGGTCTTGTAGCCTAGGAAGGTTACACTAGGGTAACCCATAGAAAAATATGTGATGAAACTCCTATGAAAATTTGGTATTCCCTTTTCTCTTGTTTTCCCTTGGATGCTTATGCATCTCTAGAAGTAATGTCACTATCATTTAATGTTGATCTCTACTTGTACATTGATGTCTTGTCAACCTTGTGTTGGTGGGACCCTTTACTATCTCCTAGCACGGGGGGTGGAAATTTGGGTTTCACATGGTTGGGTGGAAAGTGCATTGTTCTCCATTGGGTTCCCTCTCCTTGTTCATGATTGTGGTGACTTATTTTGGATTGTAGACTTTTGCATTTGTACTAGTTCACATGGATTATTACTATTGTACTTTCATTGTATCATATTTTGATGTATCATGTATCATACTTGGATGCACACTCCTCATTTGTATTCGAGGAGATATTGTTGTATAGATGTAAAATGTAATGATGTAAACAAGATTGAACTCTCTTATGTAATGAATTATTTAACTGAACTATTAATGTATATGTAATTAATTGAATTGATTCAAATGATCTCTATTGAATAAATGTTATGGATGCATCATATTGATTACTTGTTTTAATGAGATGATTAGATGTATTTCCTTATTGATGTTAGAATTTATGGATGTAATGATTTTAGTTCTTGCTAACTTAGATTATGGGAATGTAAATAGCATAGTCATGGAACTTAGAGGACATAGATTAAATCAACATTAAATGTTCCATTTTCAATAGTGTGGTTAGTGCACTTAAGAAAAAAATTGTACCATTTTATGCATTGTTAGTGTGTTGTCCTCTAGGGTCCTGTGGCGGGGCATTCCACATGGTATCATAGCCCAAGTTCAAACACTGGGTGCTATGGGTATATACAAGAGCCTAGTAAGTTGTATTAGATGTATATATTTTTAAGTTTACGTCTTTGCTTTTGACCTTGTCTAATACCCTAAACTTGTCTCTAGTGGTGTCTGTGTAGGATAATTCATAGAGGTAGGGTTCAAGGTCAGGGACAAGATAGAGGTCGTGGTGGTGGCCATGTGGCTAATTACTAGGAATCTCCCCCTTAGAGTTCCCATGAGTCTGACTATGAGGAAAAATAGAGCTCCTAGAATAATCAAGGAGGTAGAGATCAAAATCCAAGCAGGCCAAGATTGGAGGGTGCACAGTTGTGTCACTTACTTGAGGAAATTCTTGGTTGTCTTGGTTTGAGACAAAAAGTTTAGCAGTTGATAGTTAGAGAGAGGGAGAGGTCCCCTAAGAGAACAAAGGTTATTGTAGAGAAAGAGATAGTTTTAGTTGGACATATGAGGGATCTGTTGAGAGTTTTTCCTTCTATATTTGATGCAACTAGTAGTGGTTTGGAGGTTGAGACATGGTTAATTGATCTAAATAGGTGTTTTTTTATGCATCCATATGGTAGCAACACCAAGGCTCGATGCGCTATCATGCATCTCTAAGGTTTTGCTTCCACGTGGTGGCGATTAGAGCAGAAAAATATCCATTTAGATATAGATTCAGTCTCATGGGAGATGTTCTTAGAGAGATTCAAAGCCCAGTTCCTGTCCGATCATTAGCGATAGTGTTGTACGGATGAGTTCCATGAGCTGAGGAAAATTGCAATGTTAGTTAAGCAGTACAAGTGGAGATTTTATGAGCTTAAGTAGTATGTTGGCATTGGAGATGATGAGGGTATGTTAGTACAAAATTTTATCTGGGGCTTGAATGCCTCTATCAGTGATGGTGTTTGGGTGTTTGAGTTGAAAACTATGGAGGTTTCTATGGAGAAAGCTTAGGTAGTTCAGGAGAATTTGGCTATGGATTTGGGTGGTGAGATAAGGGTTTAGATTCGTAGTGCACCTGCAGTTGGTGTCGGATCACAAGGTTTTCCATCTTAGGCTGCAAGTTCCTCCCAAGGACATCAAACACCTGCTAAGGGTGAACATCAACAACAACACTCCTAGTCGAAACCAGGGAACTCTCAATCTTGGCATGATAGTAATTTTTTCAAAAAAATGACAGATCAAAATTAGCGGCAAGCTCAGCGTGATCATTCTGATCAGCTAGCATAGAGCTGATAGTCTACGGTTAATCGAGGTAGTTTTCTCTAGCCTATTGCACCCTTGGGTGGATGGGGTTATCGTAGAGGCACATGATGTTTTTCTTTTGGTTAGTAGGGCCACATTGCTAGACAATATCCTCAGAAGGGAACATCTAGTTATAGTCAAAGGTCGGTCACTTCAAATTTGATATTAGGAGATGCAGGTAGATCACACAAGGTGTTTGTAGTGGTGGATAAACACTAGACCATGCATGAGGGATAAGTTGGAGAGACTTTTGGTAGAGGATGGAAACATTCTTTGGAAATTGTGCATGTATTGTAGCATCACGACTTGACCCCTGGGGAGCAAGTCATGGCCTAGGTGAGGGTCTAGTGGGATCCTAGTGTCAAGCCTTCTGTTTCTTGGGAGGATGTATTATGGTTGTGTGAGTTTTGGCCCATTTTTATTTGCAAGCTTCCAGGAGAAAGCCTCATCCTAGGTGTAGTGCTCTTCAGTTTGTTTTTTCCTTCTGATAGTGACTTGGATTGTATTTGGACATCATGATATTTTGATTGATGATACTTTAATATTAGGATACTTAGATGCACAGTTATGATGTTACTCGATGAAATTCTTATATCTAATGTTTATGCTTCAACATGCTTAGTAGATGAATTTAATTATTTATGTGAATTATCATTGAGATGAGTATTATATGATTGTTAGATGTATGTTTAATCATGATTTGATATCGATTTATTGTGTATCGATGTATTCATGAGGGGGAGCGAGGTTGCATCACTCGCTTGCGAGTCCCCTACGATGTTGTGATTTTTCCTTCATGGTGTGATTGACTATTTTCATATGCACATGTTCAACCATATGGTTTGTTGTAGGTTACAAATGACAGGCATCGATTCAACCTGAATTGCTAGGTTTGAGCATGCCTAAATCCCAATGGGGTTAGTTGATTCAAAGATAGTGTTGGGTTCCCCATGTTGAGCCATCATCCTTATCGAGGTGAGTATCCATGTTTCATACCCGATCAGTTCTAAAGTCAGTTCATGTTGTTTAAGTTATGTTTGTACCCATTAGGTATTCATTTGATATTTTGATGTGCTTGTATTTTTGTATGTTTCATTCTTACCTTGCGACTTCTAGGATTATGTCAGATCTTAGGGGGGGAGGTTGTAATGCCCCTCTGTGCTTTGTCCTAACTATGTTGTCATTTGTGATTGGATCTGTCCATTTGAGTTGTATGGTTGATTGATGTTTGATGGATTTTATATTAAATAGAAGAATATTATGATTAAAAGGTATTTGATAGTTTTAAATAATTTTTTTAATATAATTTGTAATTTTAATATTTTAAAAATTTATTAAGGTTTTGCTTAATTTAAATAAATTAAAACTTATACTTTTATAAGAAGTAGTTTTAAAGTAAATAAATAAATATATTAAATTATGGTTTGGTGGTTAATATAATAGTGAATATAAATTAATTAATGAAAGAAATGGATGCAGTTACGAAGAGTGGAGGATAAAAAATTATTTAGTGGGAGTTGACTGAAGAGGGGCTTTTGCACTTTTTTCTAGAAGAAAAATCTCATTCTATTTTGCCATGAACAGTTCTTGTTCTGGGAAATCTTCATTCTGGATTTGGGGGTTTTGAAATAGGGTATTGTAGTGATTGTTATATAAATTTATTTTGTTTAATGCTCTTCAAGGAATTCCATGCCCTTAAAGGTTTCTGATTCTTATGGCTTTTGGAGTCTCAGATCATCTACCTCCAACTCACTCTTTCTTTTAATGCCAATTTGCTTTAGTGTTTTAGTTTTCTGCTATGCTTTTTTGTATTTTTTTGTAATATTTCTTCTCTATTTTTTATAAAGTGCAATTTAGGGGCCCTACCACTTTTATCAAAAACAATATTTAAATAATATTTTTTCAATCAAAATAATAAATATTTATAAAAATATGAAAATCTTAAAAAAAATATTTGTTGGCATTTTAAATGGTTTTTTAATAATAGAAGAGAAATAAAATTATAAATTAATGAAAACAATTGTTATTTTTAGAAAATCTAAATTAATGTATTTAAAATTAGAAAAATTAGAAAATTAGAAAATTAAATATTCTAAATTTAAGGATTTACTAAAGATTTTATTGTACAAAAATATAACAACTTAAATATGCAATCTAATACAAGGGATTTTCATTATAAGTGTAAATAAAATCATTTTCAAACTATTAAATTATATACAAAGAAAATACAATAGATTTATTATTATACATGAGAATAATCTTTTAAATTAATATATTTAAAACTACCATATCTATCTTTAAAATTTTAATGTGATTAAGAATTACATTTAAAAATAACTTTATTGTATAATTAAAAAATAATTTATACATTATAATTTAAAATTAGATTATGATTATGATTACAATTTAATTGTGATTAGGGCTCAATTACGAATACAACTAGTGTTAGGGTAGGGATCGATTAAGATTAAGGTTCAATTATGACTACTATTCAAAATGGTTCAATTAGAGTTCAATTAGGGTTAAGGTTATGTTATGGTTAGGGTTCTTGATTATGGTTTAGTTAGGGTTAGGGTTAGGGTTATAGGAAAAAGCTTAGAGTAAAGGTTAGGGTTAGGGATAAGGCTAGGGTTAGGAACAATTAGGGTTAGCACTAGGGTTAATTTTAAGTTAGAGTAAGAAATCAACTAGAGTTAAGTTTTATTTAAGGTTAGGGTTAGGGTTCATTTCGTAGTACAATTAAAATTAACATTTCAATTAGAATTAGGGTAAGTGATAGAATTATAATTATGAGTAGAGTTAGAATTATGGTTAGGGTTATAATTATAATTAATGTTATAGTTAAGGCTTAGGTTAGAATTAGGATAAGGGTTAGGGTTAGTTTTAAGGTTAATATAAAAATTCAATTAGGGTTATGGTTTAATTAGGGATAGGGCTCATTATGGGTAGGGTTTAATTAGGAGCTAAGGATAAAACTTGGGGTTTCCATTAGGGTGAAGGTTGGGGTTAGTGTTAGGGTTCTAAAATAAAGCTTTGGGTTGGAATTAGAGTTATGATAAGGGTTCAATTAGGTTTTGAGTTTACTTAGAGTTGAATTTAAATAGGGTTAGGGTTTTAAGATAAATATTTAGTTTGGGGTTGAGGTTAGGGTTTGTGTTCAATTACGGCTAGAGTTTGAGTTGTATTTTTATTAGGGTTAGGATTATCATTAGGAGTTATAAGTTAAGATCAAGGTTAGAGCTAGAGTTAGGGTTAGGGTTTAATTGGCTTTCAATTTGGGTTAGGGTTGAGGTTAGAATTTAATTATGATTAGGGTTAGGGTTATAATTTTAGTAAGAGTTAACTTTCAATCAAGATTAAATTAGGGTTATAATTAAGGTTATGATTAAAATTAGGTTAGGTTTGGGGTTCAATTAGGGTTAGGGTTAGGTTTTAATTGGGTTATAGTTAGAATTAAGGTTTATATTATAATTAGGATTATAAATAGGGTTATAGTTAGGGTTAACGTTAGAAGTAGGATGAGGGTTAAGATTATAAATAGAGTTAAGGTTGGAATTAATTCCTAACCCTAACCCTAATTTTAAAACTAATACTAATTTTAATTGTCACCCTTACCCCAACCCTAACTCTTACTCTTAATTTAACCCTAACCCTAATAGTTAATAATTCTAACTCAAAACCTAACTCTAATTATATCTCTAATCCTAACACTAGCATTAATTCTAAAGTGAACAATGATTCCAATTGTAACCCTAACCATAACCCTAACATTACCACAATTTTTAACCCACCCCAATTCTAGAACTAGCACTAACACTAATTGTAACCCTAACCCTGACCTTAACTCTATCTCTAACCATAACCATAACAATCACATTAATTCTAACTTAAACCTTAATTTTAATTCTATATATAACCCTAACACTAACTATAATTTTAAATCTAACCTTGATTCTAATTTTAATCCTAACCTAATCCTATGACTAGCACTATTTCTAAACCTCCCGAGTTCTTTAAAAAATACTAATTCTTATTGTAACCCTAATCATAACCTTAATCTTAACCCTAACCTTAACTCTAACTATAATTCTAAACCTAACCTTAATTCTATCTCTAACAATAAACCTAAATATAATTATAAACCTAACCCTAACTTTAACCCTAATCCTTATTCCATCTCTAACCTTAAGACTAAACCTAACCCTAACCATACAACTAACTCTAATTCTATCTCTAACCCTAACCATACTCCCCATCTTAATTATATCTCTAATCCTAACCCTAACCCTAATCTTGATGCTAACCCAAACCCTACCCATAATCCTAACCGTAATCTGTGGACTAACCCAAACCCTTCTCCTAATTCTATCTCTAACTATAACCCTAATTTTTATATTAACCCCAACCCTAACCCTGATCCTAATGCTAAGGTTCACAACCCTAATATTAATTATATCGCTAATCCTAACCTTACTCATAATCCTAATTATATCTCTAATTCTAATCCTAACCCTAACCCTAGTGTTAACCCTAACCCTAACCCTAATCTTACTACTAAGGCTAACCGCATCATAATCCTAATTTAATTCTAACTCTAACCCTATTCCCATCCCTAGCCATAACCATAACCCTATTCATAATGATAATACTAATCCTAATTGTAACCCTAACCCTAACCCTAACCCCCACCCTAATAATTTTCTCTTCCATGTGATGATGCGAATGCTACTAGCATGCATATATATATATTATTTATTAATAATATATATAAAATCGTTGAGAGATATCCTTCTCGAGGTGTCTATTGCAATTTTATGTAAATAACTGATTAAAAAATAGACACCTTGAGAAAGAACTGTTCCACCTGAACTACCAACATATGTGATGGTTCAGTTTGACAATTATGATGAAATGAATGATAAAACTCTTTTTAGGATTCATGGGCATTAACCTTGATTTAATTATGGTAGATGCACATGTGAATTTTTGGATATAACTTGAAAGAGTTGGGTTATTTGGCATATTAAATTCTGGTAAATGGTTCATCATTAATGTTATAGGAGTTTAATATGAATTACTAAGGTGGTAAACAAAATGATGGAGTGACTATTTCATTGAATATAATCTTGTATTGGACTAAGTGTGTATTTCCTTTTATTATAATAAAAATTGAATCGATAGGTTCATTTGATGTATTAATGAGTAAATAGTTCATGAGTGAAAATTATGTGAATTGGATTAACTAATAATATGAAGAGATATATGATCTAATCATGATGACGTTGGTAATGTCCATGAATCGAATATGCAGATAGGAGGATGGATAAATATTGGAATCAAATAAAATACATCTTTGGAAAGTTCTAAGTGTAACCCTATTTGACTTAGAAGGGTTTGAGATTTGATTATTGATTGAGTGATTATGTTTGAGTAGAATCCAATTGTAGGACATGTGATGTGAGTTTGGTTGGGGTTGGAACCCTTGGTTAGGATCAAAATTCGCATGGATTCTTGTGTAGTTTTTAAAAAGGGATTATTGAGTCAATTTCCTTGGTTTTTGAACAAGAATAGACCCTTAGGACCTATATCTTTGGGATTGGAACCTTTTTGACATGTGAACTTGTCCTTGGAGAGTGAAAAGACCCCTCAAAAGTCCAAATTCATGAATGTGACGAATTCAAAAAGTGTTGGGGCTTGGGAAGAGTGACTTGTCACTCTCAACCTCCTACTCCCCAAAAGTTCTTGGAATTGGCACAAGACTCACACATGTGTGATCACTTGTGGGAAAGAGTGAAGGTTTGGAGGATTCCTATATACCTCAAAAATATGGAAGATTTGGTCATTGCCCACTTCTCCTATTGGAGAACATTAGTGGAGATCATAGCAAGAAGGAGAGAAAAAGAGTTCACCTCCTTGGAAAGATAGGGATCAAGATGTCTTGGCTTGGCTTGGAGAAGAAGGTTGGATGAAAGAGTTCAACCCCTTCAAAAAAAAAAAGAGATAAGTTTTCCCTTACTTCCATTTTCCCCCTTTGTTTATTTTCTGTAAGAAAGTGGTATGTTTCATGGATTATGGTTGAAACAAAGAGTAGAGAACTTAGATACATGAAAATATGGCACTATGTTATTCTTATACCTTTGTAAAGACTTGAAAGAGACTCAATTCATCATCTTGGAGCCATGAGAATTCCTTGCTCAGGGGTATGGCTAGAGCCCATGAGGCTCCATGACGCCATTACGGTAGGGTGGAGAGCAAGTCCTTATGTATTGGTTTGTCAATTATTTTATTGGGTATTTTTTTGTAGAGAAGAATGCAAAATATTTTCTTTTTAGACTTGTATTGAAAAGGAAGGTTGAGATAAAGAGGGCCTTCTAATTGGGAACTTAAGGAATTAGTGTGTAAATTCGATTATATCTTTCTTGTATTGTTTATCAAGCTCTGTATGGGAAAAGTATTTCATTATAATATTAAAAATTGGCTAAAAGTGATGTAAATTCATATGCTTGGGATGAAGGAAGCATTTCATGTGAAAAGAGAAATGTGTTGTCTAAAATGCATAGTATGTGAAAGAAGTTTTCATCCAAGTTACAAAAATGTAGGTAAATTGGAGAAAGAATTAGTTGTGGTTGGAAGGCTACAAATAAGATATTATTCACCCACTTAGTATTAGACAATCTAAGATTTTTATAATGGATTTAGATTCCTTAAATACTTGATTTATTATTAGGTAACCCATAGGTGAGTGAGACAATAATAAGGTATGTTCCTTCATGATGTTTCTATTTTGTTATATGTATGAAGTCACTACCTTATAAATCGTTTCCTGTAGAAAATAGAGTTATTGTTTTATTATTGAAAAGAAATGAGTTATAGACTTAGATAGCATTTCAGTTATGCATACATGTTATTGTTGCAACCTGAATATTTTACATGTAAATAAGGAAACAAAATAAGTAGAGCAGTTGTCATATAAGAGCGTAGATAATTTCATACATCTGTAGCCCCTTATTTTTTTTGTGAACTGAAACAACCTTTTCAAAATGTATATGTGGACAGATAACAACTAAATGTATGTTATAAAATCTATGGAATATAGTCTTTTGCATCATTTCTTGCATTGTACAAACACACGCCAGTAGAGATAGTTGACGGCATAGAAACAAGGCTTAGGAAAAAGCTTGTACGTCGCTTGCATACACAATAGTGTATTCAAAATTAACATACATAAATGTTGGAAATAATTTCAACTTTACCGCATTACCGCGCGTTGACTTTTCATCCCTCGCAATTGGGCGGTTTTACCGCTATACCGCGGCTTGCTTCTTTGCCCCGAGTGGTACCGCGGTTAACCGTCTTCTGTTCGCTCTCTGACCATCCGTGCTTTTACCACTATACCACGGTCTCCTCGTTTGCCTCCTGCGGTATCACGGTGCCTATGTATGTTGACCATTGACTAGGTTCTGGTGATTAGCACGGCCACTGCGGTCAAATTGATCTCCCCTTACGGTAACGCGGTGTCGGTGTCTGGCGGTTACCGCGGCCACCGCGGTCTGTTTGTTAACCATGGCTGTAGCACGGTAAGCCTATCCCCTCCAACCGCTAGCGGTTACTATGGCCACTGAGGCTTGTTTCTTAATCGCGGCGGTAGCATGGTAAGCTATCCTTCATCTATGCTAGCCGTTTACCGCGACCACCGCGATCTCCTCGTAAACCGTGGCGGTAGCGCGGTAGTCAACAATGGTTGACCCATTTGACTTTTTTGACGGTTGTTTGTGCACTCCTCAGTGGCTTGAAAGGACGCTTGGTTGAATGCGATTGGAAAGAGTTTTATTGTGATTTGTGCTCGCCAGCTTGGCTTATACTTTGAGCCTTTACTTCCTTTGTACATGTAGTGTTTTCGAACAGTTAGAGATATTATATATACACGTTTGTAATTGATGACAAGGGAGAGTGAAAAAGATAGTGAAGTCTGAAAGAGACAGAGAGTAGAATAGAAAGAAAAGGTGACATGAACAAAAGGCTCCCAAGAGCAGAAGAAAAATTAAGTTGTATCGGGAGATGAAAATTTGAGCCGAAGCTCTATAGTGACAAAATGTATTTCTGAGAATCATTATAATATAAATATCTGGGTTTGTGCATATGTGTTTCAGTTTCATAGCTTCAGTGCTTTAATTATAAATAATCTGTGTGTCTATTCTTGCATGCCTCCTGTTAACTCCCACAAAGTGGTATCAGAGCCTTGTTGGTCAGGTTGATTGGGAGTAGAAACTTGTGGTGAATTTGTGTGAAGTAATCACTGTCTAGTTTGAGGAAATCCATAGAATGTCTAGGACTTGTTTGTTTGCAAAATCTGAAAAGTTAATCTGGGTTTAGAGATTTGTGAAGAGGGTTAAAAAGAAAATAAGTTTTTTTAGAAGAAAAGAAGAAAAGAAGCCTCAAGTTCTCTGTCAATAGAAAATTTTTGTGTCATATGTAGTTGTCAATTAAGTGAGAAATCATTCCTAGAGAGGAAGATATTAGATAAAGTTGAATGCTTGCAAGAGGTTGAAGTCAGTCTAGTTGACAAGGAGATTTAGGTGTGTTTGAAGCTTTGGAAGAACTTTCTGAGTTTGTTGCTGAGAGAAGAAAACAGGAGGTAATGTACATTAGAGGAAAGAAGAAAAATGCTTAAAGTGAATTGTTGAGAAAAGCTAGAAGAGCTATATTTAGAAGACAAAGAAAGAGATAATTGACATAAGAGAAGCTGAGCAGAACCCTACAAGTAGAAGAAGGTGTTATAAGGAGGTTTATCAAATTTGTGAAGATAGGTGTTGTGAATTGACAGAAAGAAGAAGTTGTGTTGAAGAAGAGGAACTAAACAGAACACTAGTTGTTTGAACAAACAAGGAGTTGCAAACCCTGTTGCAAAATAGAAGAAAAATAGAGGCTGAATAAGACTAGAGTCACACGAAGCTGCTATATCCCTGCAACAAGTTCAAAAGAGGTAAGTTGAAATTTCCTTTACAAATGGGGAAAGTAGGAAAAAGAGTTAAGAAAGAGAATGAAAACTTGTCATCTGCAAAAGATGTTTTAGAAGAAGAGTTAATATTGCTTAGAGATGAATTGGGTATAGTTAAAAAGAACAATGAAGGTTATTTTGAAAGGATAAAAGAGCTGTTGAAAGAAAAGTGTGTGTTTTTAGATGAAAATGATGATTTTGAGAAAGAATTAAGAAAGGTTAAGGCTAGAAATGAAGAGCTAGAAGATAGGTTGAAGTCCTTTGAAGAAATTAAGAAAAGAAATGAGGAGGTTGAACAGAAAATGAAGTTGTTTGATGAGATAGAGAAAAAGAATGAAGATTTGGGAAAACTCTTGAAAAGAGTAGAAGAGAAAGTTTGTTTACAGTTAAAGGAAATCACAGAATTGAAAGAAGAAAATGATAAATTAAGAGCATGTAATAAAATTGTGGAAACAAAACTTTTTGTATGTGATGTCTCATGTGATACAATAGATTTGTGTTCTTTATTTGAAAAATTTGTTTCTATTGAAAATGCTGGTGATATAAAGTGTCTAGATGAACATGTGGATGAATATGCAAATATGGCCAGATGTGATAAAGTGTCAGAATCTACAAAAGAAGTTGTTTGTTGTGAAGAGAATACAACATTGAAAATTATGAGAAGAATGGGTTATACAGGACAAGGTCTTCGTAAACATGAACAAGGTATAATAGAGCCAATTGTGGCTACAATGAGGCCCAAGAATGAAGGTCTCGGATATGATTCAGGAAAAGAAAATGCTGCTACAAGTGCCGGTAAGTTTGTTAAAGAAATGAAGTGTAATGAGTGTACACACTGTCATAGAAGAGGTCACATCAAGGAGAAGTGTTGGGATCTACATCCTTGCATGGTTTGTGGTTCAAAGAATCACTGTGAAGAAAAGTGTTGGAGAAAGATGTCAAAGATTGAATCTGGTTCAAAATGCATGAAGATGGATTGTGGATGGATTTGTGATTCAGGTTGGTAGAAGCTAACTGGTATGTTCAAGAGATTGTACAAGTGTACACATGTGAAGGTTAATAAAAATTCCGAGAGGTATGAATGTTCACATGAAATGAAAAATGTTTGGAGAGAAAAGAAGTTGCAGTCTAATGAGTTACTTGCAAAAGTCAAGATGAAAATCTCAGTTTAATGTTTTGAAAGATTGAAGATGTTGAAACTGCAGTTGCAGTAGAAAGTTGAAGTAGAAAGGGTAAGATGAATGGCTTTATTTTTGAATGTTGAAACTTGTTGTCTATTTTTTGAAGAATGAAAAACAATTGCTAAAGAGAGGTGTGCAAAGGAAGTTACAAGAACTTCTAGGTTTGAGTAAAGGATTGGGCATGTGTAAGGAGATATAAAGAATTCAGAAAAGTAGCTGAAGCTACCACTGCAAAATTTAAGGAGTTTGATACAGCAGCAGCTGTCTAGGAAGCTTGTAAATAATTTTTTTTTTGAGTGCATGGGAGAGAAGACATAATATGAATAAAAAAAATAGAGGTTACAGCCATAGCTGTTATTGGTCATCATCATGAGTTGAATCTGAAGACATAGTCAAAGAATATGGACAGAGTTGTAACAAAGTTGTGTTTATGCATGAAGAAAGTGAAAAGTGATGAAAGAAGACAAGATTCAGAAATCTGAATGGAGAAGGTTGAAGGTTTTAAATAAATTGGTGAATCAGAAGTTTGGCTAAAGAGGAAGAAAATATCAATGAATTGTTGTAGCATTCTGTGAGCAAGAATGAAATCAAAAGTTAGAACTAATGATTGGATTCCCTAGCACCAGAAAAGTGCCACCATGGGAAGTGATAATTAAAATTATTTACAGCCAGTTTGTGGTAATCTGAAACCACCTCATTAAATGAATGAATTTTTTTTCTACAGTTAGTTAGTGGTAATCTGAAACCACCACATTGAAAGAATGAAATTGAAAAAAGTTAAGGAAAGAACAAAAATATCACAATGATATGCAGCAACATTCAGTAATCAGGATGAAGACAACAAATAAAAAAATGACAGGTCTCCCTAGCACCAGCAAAGTGCCACTATGGGAAGATTCAAAAAATCAATCAAGATCAAAATTACATAAAGGATTGAAATTATCCCTATGAGTTTCTAGTAATCTGAAACCACGTTTATCAGAGAATGAAATGGCAGAACTCCCAAGCACCTGCAGTGTGTTTTTTTTCATGGGATGTGTTGAGTGTAATCAGAATGACAAAGAAATGGTGGAACTGCAGAAGTAGTGGCAGTCAGAAGAAGGATGAGATGAGGGAAAAGAATGATAATAAGAATGAGAAAATTGGTGAGAAGACAAACATCTAGTTTGTGGTAAACTGAAACCAAATCTATGATAGAAAATAACAACAGATTGAAAACTTGCAGGAAGATTGTGAATATTGGAAAATAGATGAAAGAGGCAGCAGACCTTAGAGAAGAACAGAGGAATAAATGGTTGAAGGTATGTATTGAAATAGTGACAGAAGTTAGATGGAATGAATGAAGAAAACCAGCAGTAGCTGAGGAAAAAAATTTGATGAAGATCCAGAAGAGATCGTTGCAGAGAATCGGACAAGTGGAGTTCATTCGAGCCTTCAAAATTTCATGGATGAGGCATTGCAAAAGTTGAAATTAAGAGGGAGTGTTGGAAATAATTCCAACTTTACCGCATTACCATGCATTGACTTTTCATCCCTCGCGGTTGGGCGATTTTACTGCTATATCGCGGCCTGCTTCTTTGCCCCATGCAGTACCGCGGTTAACCATCTTCTATTTGCTCTCTGACCATTTATGCTTTTACCGCTATACCGTGGTCTCCTCATTTTCCTCCTATGGTATCACGGTGTCTATGTATGTTGACCGTTGACCGGGTCCTGGTGGTTACCGAGGCCACTACGGTCCGGCTGATCTCCTCTCATGGTAGCATGGTGTCGGTGTCTAGCGGTTAGTTGACCATCGCTTGGCGGTTACCACGGCCACCGCGGTCTGTTTGTTAACCATAGCGATAGGGCGGTAAGCCCGTCCCCTCCAACCGTTGGTGGTTACTGCGGCCACTGCAGCTTGTTTCTTAATCGCGGTGGTAGCGCGGTAAACCATCCTTTGTCTGTGCTAGCCATTTACTATGACCACCGCGGTCTCCTCGTAAATCATGGCAGTAGTGTGGTAGTCAATGATGGTTGACCCATTTGACTTTTTTGATGGCTGTTTGTGCGCTCCTCGGTGGCTTGAAAGGATGCTTGGTTGAATCCGAGTGGATAGAGTTTCATTGTGATTTATGCTCGCTAGCTTGGCTTATACTTTGAGCCTTTACTTCCTTTGTACATGTAGTGTTTTCGAACAGTTAGAGATATTATATATACACGTTTGTAATTGATGACAAGGGAGAGTGAAAACGATAGTGAAGTTTGAAAGAGACAGAGAGTAGAATAGAAAGAAAACGTGACATGAACAAAAGGCTCCCAAGAGCAGAAGAAAAATTAAGTTGTGTCAGGAGATGAAAATTTGAGCTGAAGCTCTGTAGTGACAAAATGTATTTTTGAGAATCATTATAATATAAATATCTGGGTTTGTGCATATGTGTTTTAGTTTCATAACTTGAGTGCTTTAATTATAAATAATTTGTGTGTCTATTCTTGCATTCCTCCTATTAACTCCCACAAAGAACATGAGAATAATTTAGCCCCAAAATAATAGAACATTAAACCAAAATCAAAATGAGTAATATATATATATATATAGAAATAGGTAAACCAAATGAAATCTAATGCAACAGAGAAAAATAGTTTACTCATCTATCTCACTCCAGAAGGAGGCTCTCTGAGAAGGATATAGCCTACCATAGGGGACCGTGAGCTCTCCTCTCTTTTGAGGATCAATTTGGAATTGGTCATGACCATTTTGAGGCTATGGAGCAGCCGACCTGCTCAACCTATGTCTCATAAGGTGAAACAAATAAATAAATAAAATAAAATAAATAACAATAGAACTATCTATCCTAAAATAGAATTCCCCTTCCATTCTCTGTTTCATGAGTAAGGTTGCTATGAATCCTCTGTTAGGGAGTGACACCACCTCTTGAATGCAGGAAACCTACACCTGACAGTTCTTAGCATGTGGTGATGACTTAGGGATGTTCAGCGGAGACATTAAGGAGGGAGTCAGAAATGTAACAGGCATGCCTTTCAGGTTCTAATTGCACCAAAAATGAGCTATTGGAACATTTCATGTGGCTGACTTAACAAGAATGATAAGTTGTTCAAATAGCTGGTAAGCTTGCACATCATGAAAGCCATCCATTAAAGCCCACCTATATATGAGTGACATCATCCCTATGATCACTATATTTCAATAAAATAATATCCTTGCTATTACCAATCGATCATTAATGGATGGGTGATTTTTGACGAAGTGACAATGCAGTTGAACCACTAGATCAGACTTTTGGTCCACATTGAGCCTCTATTGGCAATGATGTTAATATTAATATTATTATTAACGAATAAGACAAATATTTTTAAAACAAAAGAAGAGAAAATGTATATATATAAACAATGAAAATTAGGTACTAACAACAAGGGTATCCGTGTTATCAATTGGGATTATTAATAATCACTGCTATTAAGAATGAAAGTTAACTCAGATTCGTCAATATTAAGGATAGCCACTAGTGCTATGGCAAACCATTTTTAAAAAAATGTGACCAGTTTTGTATGGCACTAATGTGGAAATTCCAACACCTTTATAACAATAATCTTATTAATAAAAAAAGAAGAGTAGGTTATATCATATTAATTGTCTAGACAACTTTAGCTTTTGCCATACATTCTTGGCAATATAAAGGAAGAGTGATAGCACTAACATGAGACCTTATATTGGTGTTATGAATTGTTAGAAAAATATAAGACTAAGAAATGATTCCACCATTTTAACTCGTCATAGTAATAAATTTGAATGTTAGTATTAATAATAATACTTTAATGCTAATTAAGGTTGGGGACTCATAGTATCGTTGTTGATTGTTGTCTCAATATAGAAGTGTTGCCACTACCATTAGAATCCAAATGATCCATGATAAATAAATAATTCGTGATGTTGATAAAAGCATTATGTGATAACATTGTTTTAACATTTATGATAAGTAGCCACATATGTCCATTATTATTGTCATTATGAAGAGTGGTGATATGGCTATTCCTAGTTTATACGAAGGTTCCTAATAATAATCATGCACAAAATGTATCAATGTTGAGTAGCAATATGTCTTTATTCTCATTGCGTTAGTTACCAAACAAATTGAAGTCGATGGTTTGATGGGTCATTGTTAAGCATTAGCTTACCAAAAAAAAATGGTTGGGTTTTTTCGAGTGAAAATTTTAGGCATGACATTTGGTATCAAATCTCTAGGTTGCAACTCTAGGGAACTCTGAGGATAAGTTGGGCTTTAAGTACTATGCGTATGTGAATAAATGTGCAAACCACTTTATATTAGTCAGAATTAGATGTTGATAAAGGAAAGTTTTAAAGGGACTTCCATGGTGTAGTAGATGAAAACTTAATTTGATTTATCTGGCTCAAATAGGGTTGTATGGTACTAAATTATAATGAAGTGACCATTGTAGATGGGTCAAACAACTAATTAATGAATGGAATTTAACTTATAGAAGAAACTCGATCTAATCAAGGTCCCTTGATTTAAATAAACAAGGTGAATGACTTGAGCCACAAATTAGCCTAGTTAACAAGAGATGTGGCATTAATCCAACCTTTTTGATATTAAATTCTCTTAAAAATTAGGAAGGGTATAATGGAGCTTCTGAAGTATGATTTTCTTTTATAAAAGGTGTGAAAAGTGTAATAAGACGTCACGAGGGGTATTATTAAAGGAATCTTAATTGTTGAATTCTTAAGGGTAAACATTCCTATGGAAAATTCTTTAAGTTATGGGTGTTTTAGAAGAAACATATTTTGTTATGGAAACCTTGGTATGGATAAATATTTGAATACCATAACCATATTTTCAAAACTTGTATCTAGTCGAAAGTAGTGAATTACATGGACCGGGAAAGGTATTATTGAGCTAATGGTTGTAATTAAATGAGTTAAAATATCTAAACCCTTAAATTCAATAAATCAAAGTTAACAAGAGTGCAACAATAGAAGACCTCTTAACCTTGTTATAGGTGCAATTTGAACACCCAATACATTTTGGATTAAAATCTTATCAAAAATTTAAAAAAATTAAACCTTTAAGGGTGTAGATTGTTGGGCCTAGGGTTAAGGAATTATTCACAAATTGGTATTAATACACTCATGAATTAGTATTTGGAATGTCTTGGACCATGGTATTTATAGGCCTTATCCGATGACCCAAAGATTTTGTTGTACATATAAGTGAATAATAGTTAACCTTGTGAAGAAACAAAAGATTCACCTTATGGTTGGAAGGAGAAATTTCATGAACGATGACATCAACTAAGGATCGAAGCCCTGCAATGCCTAGCAAACCAATTTGGAAAAGTGTTCAAAACCATATTTTACCTTGAAGTAAATTCTAAAATTTTAATTTATTTAAATAATTTTTATGTTTTTTTGAGTAAAATGGTGACCTAGTAAACCTAATAAAACTATAGCAACTACTAAATCTTGTGTGCTATTAATAGTAAATGAAACAACATGATTTATAGAATCCGAGTTAAAAGTGGATACATAAAAGGATACAATTCAGATAAGATTAATAACGACAAAGAAAAATGATGTTTAAATCACCCCCTAATAATAATTAAACATAAGAATATTTGTAAAGATATCATTTCAAAATAAGAATTTGGAGTTAAAACGTTATCTAGAACTCACGCTATTACTACTCCCTTACAAATGAGTTAAGAACTAAAGACTTGTTTGTTGCCAGATTAAGAAAGGATGTGTGTCATATAAGAGTAAGAATATATTCAATTGTGTGCTGACTTTGAAGGTTGTGTACATGTCATAGGAATTGACTAATCAATTGTAGCAATTTATAAGTTGAATAATGAATTTTGTGTGATTGGAAAGTTAAACTATATAGATAGTAGCCACTAAAGTAGACTTGTAAAACCTTGAACTAATGTTTTGCGTTCTATACCATTAACTATACTTAGTCTTTCAAGGAAAAACATATACACTCAAATGTAAAGGAGAAAACTTAAAAGGTAGATAAAACTTTCTAGACATTTACTCATTGTGCATCTTTATGAGGTTAGATGGAACTGCGATTATAAAAATGATGATTAAAACATGTGAATAAATGGTTCAACCATAGATAGAAGAATGGAATATTTGTAAAAGGATATTAATGAGTTGTGAGAACTACTATCTCATGATTTATCATGGGTTTTATGAATTGAGTGCACTTTCCTTTCTCATGTTGCAATGCTTCAAACAAAAAATAGTTGATTATCTTCTTTATTAAGTAAGAAACTTTCCCTAGCATGTTGTGAAAATTATAGTGGAGTTACCTATATTAATATGCTAGTGAACATAACAAACATGGTTGAATGGAAGAGGAATAATGATATGGATAAATATAGAAAACCAATATTGATCATATATGTGATTTCAAACACTAACTTAGTATGATGGGAAGTGTGGTGTATCATATATTGTTAAATTCTAGGGAAATGGAGTAATATACATAAGGTAAATTTGAGCATCATCTAGTAATTTATTTTACATATGTAAAGTGAATAGATATTTATAAAATTAAGAAGCAAAGTGAATATTGATTAAAGAAAATGGAGTGTATGTAAGTGAATTGATTTTGTTCTACAATGTGGTGAATTTCATAAAGTATATTATGTTATGATGCGTGAAGTGAAAACCAGTAAATGTGTTGTGCCCCAAGTATCAGATACAATATATTTGACTTGGGATAAGGGTGGTGGATGTCTAGTACGATCCCCTATGTGTACCCTTTGTGATGGCCTTTCTGTAATCTAGCTAGTTGTGATTTTATGTAAATGTGTTAAGCATGTAAGTGTGTCTATTTAATGAGATGTGATGTATTCCTTTGTGTTATCCTTATTGTATGTTAAATGTGTACCCTAGTGTATGGTTCCCCCCTTACGGGAGTGAGATGCCAACTAGTGTAAATAGGGGTTGAGAGGCACATGTTCACCCATCGAGAAATTATGAGCTCAGGGTGTTGTCCCTAATCCTGATAAAAGATATATGTCGAGGCATTGTAATCCTCCCATGGACGTTGAACATGGCCTAATCCCCCACATATGAGGGCCACACTTGTTGGTTCATAGTGCAAACCCACTTCTTGATTTTTATAACCCATGGGTAAAGGATGGAACACTTGGGCCATATTGACTACATATTTTGGATACTTCAACAATGCAGGGCATTCATACTATGTGGAAGAGTCCACCATGATATTGCGCACTATCATATTTATGTGGTGAAGGAACACTAGTTATTGCATGTTATTATGATTATGTGGTTAGAGAACCACCATTCCCCTCCTCCCCTTAGGTGGCGTTATCAAGGTCACTTGGTGCTCGTAATGTGAATTTTTTTATTATTGAGATATGAATTATTGATAATTTCTTAATTGATGTTTTATTTATTATATGTCAATAGTGTTAAAGTTTACATTTCTTTTATTGGGGGCTATTTATCCATTTGAATTTTTTTGAAGTCCATTGCCTCAAGGACTTATTTAATTTTTTTTTTTTTTTTGAAATAAGATTGGGATGTTGAAATGCAGCTGCAAATGATCTTTATTTGGTTTTCTTCTTGAATTTATAAATTTTTGTTCATTGAAATGTTGGTTTATGATTTTATGTTGCTTGGTTTGAGGCTTCTTATGGTTTGCTAACTGTTGGTAAGTGTGGTGTGATGTGACATCTATAGAACTGCCATATCCCAGGGGGTCCCCCAATAGGTCGTATAGGGGAGTAGATGCATTGGGGAATTATGAGATATTTGAAAGGGGTTGTAAATGGGGCCGATATGGGATGGTCATTAATCCATTCTTCCCCTAGTTCTATGATTATTATTTTTTTATTTTTTTGTACCTTCCTCTTGGAGGCTAACCCCTTACACAAACAAGAGAAGGTACTTAGGAGATGTATGGAAGGGTCCTTAGAGAAGGGCCTTGAGACCATCTTTCCTACTCACTATGGTATCCAACAATCTCCATCCTTGTAAACCCCATTATGTGAGCCTTGTGATGTGAATTATGTGTAAATATTTGTAATGTATGGGTCAATTTGTAAATAAATGGCATGTGGAAATACTTGTTTACTATGTGAGAAAGAAAGGGATACTAAAATTGGGACTATTGCTCTTGAGACATGAATTATATGGGAATGAAAATATTTTCTAACATCATGAGTGATGTTTATGATGCAAAAAGGGAACCTTGAAGGGTGTCCAAGGATGTTAATGTGTTTGGATATATGTTGGTGTAATTTTTAATTGATAATGTTACTACATTGATGACTACTAACATTTAATATATTATGACTATATCGAAAAATTTCTTTATGGTGATAAATCTTATTCTAAGTGTATAGATGCTTGATTCATGGAAGGAACACCTTTAATGTGTGTTTATAAGTTCGCATGTTGGATTATCTCGACAAGAAAGAAAGGTAATTAATATGTTTAATAGATTTACATGCATTGTTATATAAAGATTATGTTTTAGACCCTAACGACTTCCATGAGGAAGTCTAAGCTAAGGGGAGGGGGATCTAAGGCCCCACCTCGTATGCAATTATTAAAGCTCTAATTTGTTGGTAAGATTATTATGGATGATAAATAGTGTGATTATTTGATAATATTCTTGTTATTCATTTTGACATTTTATTTATGCTACTGTGAATGTAGGACTCTATTTTGTAACCCCTGTTTAAATCAAACAAGTAGTTAGATGATAATTATGATGAAATAAATGATAAAAATATTTTTAGGATTCATGGGAATTAACCTTGATTTAATTATGGTAGATGCACATGTGAATTTTTGGATATAACTTGAAAGAGCTAGGTTATTTGGCATATTAAATTTTGGTAAATGGCTCATCATTAATGTTATAGGATTTTAATATGAATTACTAAGGTGGTAAACAAATGATGGAGTGACTATTTCATTGACTATAATATTGTATTGGAGTAAGTGTGTATTTCTAGACAACATTAGCTTTTGACATACATTCTTGTCAATATAAAGGAAGAGTGATAACACTAACATGAGAATTTATATTGGTGTTATGAATTGTATAAAAATATAAGACTAAGAAATGATTCCACCATTTTAACTCGTCATAGTAATAAATTTGAATGTTAGTATTAAATATAATAATACTTTAATGTTAATTAAGGTTGGGGACTCATAGTATCATTGTTGATTTTTGTCTCAATATAGAAGTGTTGCCACTACCATTAGAATCCAAATGATCCATGACGAATAAATAATTAGTGATGTTGATAAAAGCATTATGTGATAACATTGTTTTAACATTTATGATAAGTAGCCACAAATATCCATTATTATTGTTGTATGATGGGCGAAACGAAGACATTCATATCAAAGGATTCAAACTAATTCCAACATCATATCAATGGAGTTCTTAATAAGAACACACACATGCTTAACAAAATAACCGAATAAAACACACATGCATGTAAAAACTAATCTACTCCATTGTTATCCTATTCACAAGATCTTGTGTTCATATTTATTTTCTCTCAGAGCACACACAAGAGGCTATGTGAAATGGAATGAGAGGTATTCAAATCAAACTCAAAATGCCAAGATTCAAATGATATGATAAAAACTACTATGCTATGAGAAAAATGCAATGTAACATAAAGCTAAAGCTAAGATTGAAATGAAAATATCACTAAGATCATGGAAGAAGATGCAAAGCATGGAGATACAAAATTTTGTGTGTTGCCAAAATGAGAAGAGAGTCCTATTTAAATAGGCATCTTTAGGGTGAATGCAAGTTTTGAAAGGAATGTGGGATAAAGATTGGCTTGGAGGAAAAATATCCCACATGCATGAGATGGGTAAGATAAAAGATTGAAAGGGATAAATGCATTAAGGTGGTAAATGGATAATTTAATGAATATGTGCATGAAATGTGTAAATGCATTAATGTATGAATATTTTATGATGGATAAATTATTATGAAAAATTATTTTAGTGAAATTATTATGAACATGGGTTTTATGAGTATAATATTTTAATGGTAATGCATGAAATATGAATATGAGATGAATGGATAAATGATGAGATTATTAAATGATTTAATGGAATATGTAAATGATATTTTAGTGATTTATGCCTAAATGATAAATGATGGATTTTATGAATAATGCTTATAGATGCCTATAAATGCTTATGAATAAATGGTTATAATATGGGGATATGATTACATGAATAATTGAATGAAATATGCAATGATTTAAAGAACATTTTTATGTGTCTACATTTTGCCCCTCTTTGAGACAATGCAACTTGTTGCATTATTTCAAAGAAAAAGACTGATCAACTGATACATGCCCCAGAGATATCCTAGTAAGGATTATGATAAGAATGATATGCCCCCTCGAGAGATTTATCAAACAGATTGTAAGAAGATTTTTAACATAAATGAGGGGTAAAAAAATTATTAAATCAAGGAAACATTACAAAGCAAGGGCATTAAAAGGCCCTATCAAGATCAACCAAGTGATCCAATTGATGAGACAAATCAGGGGGTAGTTGACCCCGATCCACCAAATTCTAATCATGAATATGATCAGAAGCCCATTTAGCGAAGCAATCAGCAACCCCATTCCATTCATGAGGAATATGAGTGAAAATAATATCCTCCAGAGAAGCACAGAGGGTGAGAATTTGTTCAACAATCAAAGCCAATTGCTAGCTCACATCATCCAAATACTACCTTTTCAGAAGGTTCACCACAACCTATGAGTCAAACTCACATATGATCCTGCGCCATCCCAATTGACTACCCTATTCCAAAGCCAGTAAAATGGCCTTAGCCTCCATAAGATTATTAGTATGAAGACCCTTATACACAGAAAAGAAAAAATGAACATCTCCAAAGCTATCCCTGCCAACACCCCCAATTCTAGCATGACCCGGATTTCCATGGGAAGAACCATCAGAGTTGAATTTTAGGACCCCATGAGGAGGAAGGGTCCATCTTCCCTCCCTATTCACCTTCGGGGTAGGATGTCTACATCTGTTGTGCATGATATGGTTTTGCGGAGGAGGAAGATGAAGACGATTACAACAACCAACATCACGAGGGTCCACCAACACAGTCATATCACACTTAGCCATAATAGTTTCCCCTAAAGAGTGAAGAATTTTTGACCAAAGGTGAGGGGCCCTCAACAATGAATCTTGAAAAATTCACCTATTCCTCTCCAACCATAGGTTCCAAATAATAAAGGATGGCCCAAGACCCCAAGCAGCCTGAAGAAAGGGGGTAGAAATAGGGGCCCTGCCCCACCATTCACCAAACTCCACCAAAGAGGAAGCATGCCAGCAGGCCGTATTCCACACTCCCCACTAGAAGTTCCAAATCTCTCTAGCATAGGAACACTAGAAGAAGAGATGGAAGACACTCTCTTCACAACCATGACACAAAACACACATAGAGGGGCCATGGAAACCATGCTTACATAAGTTATCCCAAGTAAGACTACGATTTTGAGCCACTAACCATGTAAAGAAGTTGCACTTGGGCCAGGACAACTTGTGCCAAACTTACTTCCACCAGGGGACCTCAATGTCCCCAAACAACTGCCTACCTAACTGCTTATAGCCATCCACCACAGAGTACTTTTCTGACAACTCCGAACCATCCCAAGCCAAGACATTAGGGCCCCTCAAAGAGTTAGAAGCATGCAAAGCCAAAAGTAGGGAAAGCTCATGCCTGTCTCCCTAAGATCCACTGGGTGGCCACTCCGAAGGCTTCTCCCAATGAAAAATTAAAGCCAAACCATGTTGCTCCAACTTATAATGCTCCACAGTATCCCAACCGACTGTAATCAAAACATCACAAAGGGGTTGGAGGTGAGGAAAAGAAGAGAGGATAGCAGGGTGACCATCCCAAGAATTAGACCAAAAAAGATCCTGTGAGCCTAAATGACAGATCCAAAAAAGAGCACACTTAATCAGCTGTGCCCCCATTTTCAAAGTATGCCAAATAATAGAACCACTCCCTTCCAGAGGATATTGAGGAACCTCAAACAAAGAAACAACCTAAAGATATTTATGAATGAGAATACGAGCCCATAACTAATGTTGATTAGTACACCAATGCCAATAAATCTTGGCAGCAAGAGCTTTCCCATTCATAATAGCAGAGCGTAAACCAAGACCACCCTCCTGCTTTGGCCTACACACAGAATCCCACTTAACAAGTCTCCACTTTGAAGACAACAGATTACCGCTCCATAAAAGTTGATGAGAAAGGGCATCAAATTCCTTAAGGAAATACATAGGAACCACTTGAACAAAGCACCTATAGGTGGGAAGTGCCTGGATAATAGAATTAAGAGTCACTCTAGTAGTAGTAGAGAGCCAACGATGGGTCCAATGAGTAACCTTTTGCCTAAGCTTATCAAGAAATAGCTGCTTGGAGGATCTAGTTTGATGACCAACAACAAGAGGAATACCCAAGTAGACAAAGGGAAGAGACCCAATTTAGAACCGTAGAATAGCTACAATCCTCTACTGGATAGCTTGAGGAGTATTAAAAAAGAATATAGAGGATTTCTGCTCATTGACTTTCTGGCCTGAAGCCGCAAGGTAACAGTCCAAAGCTGCCCTAAAGGAATCAACCTCCCTAATATGAGCCATTCCCATAAAAGAGGTGTCATCCACAAATTGGAGATGAGAAAGTGAAGGAAAGCCCATCCCCCACTACCACCCATGAATTAATCCCTGAGAAACCTAAGACTTAAGAAGTCGACCCAACCCTTCCGCCATAATAATAAAGAAATAAGGAGAGAACGGGTGTCCCTAACGAAGACCCCTAGAAGCCCCAAATAGCTCTGATGGTTCCTCGTTCACAATAACCGAAAAGGAAGAAGAGGTCACGCAACTCAATATCCAACTCCCCCAATCAGAGGAAAAACCAAAGGCCAATAGAATCTTCTGAAGAAAACTCCATTTAATTTTGTCGTAAGCTTTGGCCATATCCAACTTGATAAACATAGACATATCCTACGAGGTTTCCATGGGATGAATAACTTTAGATGCAACCACCACCCCATCCAGAATTTGATGACCAACAACAAAGCCACCTTGCTCCTCAGAAATGATCATAGGCAAACAAGATTTAAGCCTCTCAGTAATCAACTTCGTAATGATCTTGTACTACACATTACAGAGCACAATAGGTCTAAAGAGGTCAAGTCTATCAACACCTTCCTTCTTAGGAATGAGAACCAGAAAGGTAGCATTCAGGGCACGAAGCATCTGCTTACTATGAAGAGACTCACGAACAACCTCCAATAAGTCCAGCTTCACAGTATCCCAAAACTCCTAGAAGAACTCAATAGGGAAACCATTAGGGCCAGGGGATTTCCCCTTATTCATCCCAAACACCACCTCCTCCACTTCCACCAAAGTCACCTGGTGAATAAGAGAAGCATTCAGCTCATTAGAAATTAAGGGGGGAATGAAAGCAAGCACCATATTCTCTTCTGCCTTAGTAGGAAGTGAATCCTCAGTGAACAGATTAGAGTGAAACTGGTGAGCCTCTCTAGACAAAGCCTGATGCGAAGAGATCGAAAGACCCTCTGAGTTAACAAGAGAGGAAATAAAACACTTATTCCAACGAGCTTGAATCGAATGATGGAAAAAAGTAGTATTCCTATCACCCTCTTGAAGCCAATCAATCCTAGCCTTTTGTTTCCAAAAAATCTCCTCATGAAGCTCCCACTCCTCCACCAGCTTCAGAGCCTTGGCCTCAACCTGTCCATGAGCCTCCGAGAAACCCAAATCTTGAATTTGGTGAGTAATGACAACAAGGAGATCCTGCACTTCTCTTTTCCTAGCCCGAAAATTACCAAAACAAGACCTATTCCATTGCTTGATATGATACTTCACATATTGAAGCTTCTTAACCAAAGAATACATAGTTGTGCCATATGTAGGGCCACCATCCCACCACCATTGAGCAACAAGATCACCCAAAGATGGATCACGTAGCCACATAAGCTAAAATTTGAAAGGTGGATTCTTGGGATTTTGGAAAGTTGAAGTCAACAACTTAATTGGCCAATGATCAGAGCCACACGAGTCAAGAATCTCAGAGAAAATGATCAAGCTACCTCTAACCCAAGAGAATGAGATAAAGAAACGATCCAGTCGCTCAGAAATCACTTCAGACCCGATTCGTCTATTATTCCAAGTGAATATTCCATTGGAGGGTTTAACATCCACCAAAGCAAGAGAGTCCACATTACTCTGAAGTAGATCCGAAGTAGGCCCAAGCCTAGGCAATCCTCCCCTTTTCTCCTCCAAACTCAACATAGCATTGAAGTCACTAGCTAAGATCCAAGGCAAAAAGGGAGCACAAGACCTCACATACTTGATATGGGCCCAAAGCTGGATTTTACCACGAATGTCAATCAGAGCATAAACATTACTAACTACAATAGTCTCACCAGATTCCAAGACCAAAGCCACCACCAAAATAGCAAACTGGCTTGAAATCCACCAAAGAGGAACAACCTTCCAAGGAATCCAAAAAAGAGCCAAACACCCAGAGGTTCCCCTAGACCCAATACACTGACACTAGCTAGAAGACCAAATATGAGGAGCGTGCTGAAGCATAAGGTCCACCTGAAGCTTAGTTTCTTGAAAACAAAAGAAATCAGGAGACTGAACAATAATAAAATCTTGGATAGCCTTTTGTGGGGAGGTGCTATTCAACCCCCTTGCTTTCCATGAGAGAATAATCATGAGGAAGGTTTAGAGAAGTGGGCCTCAAGGGTTTTAACAGACCCAAATTCCACCAACAAATCCCCAGTCGATTGAAGCTTGTCTGCATCTTTCTTACGACTAGCTTTCAAAGAACTTGCTAAATCTACTAAAACAATATCATCCTGCCCGTCTGTAGTAGCCCTAAGAGGCTCAAAAATCCCCTGGTCCAAAACCAGAGAGATATTCTGAACAACTATTGCCTGCTCTAGCCCTGTATCCAACACAACATCCATACCAGTTGCCCCAGACTGAATCTCAACAGGAATCCCTTCCTCCAAAGCTTGATTATCCAGGACCTCAAACTGATTAAAACCCTGATCGGTTTGTCTATCCTTAAAGGCCCACTTCTGACCCCTCCCTTTATTTTGCTGCTTAACAAGAATAAAGCCATCCTTATCAAGCCCACCCTCAGCCACAGATGCCTTTCCTTTATCCTCCTTTTCCACCAAAGGCCCAAAAGAAGGAGAAGAAGAAGCCCTTGTTGCTTTGGGAGCCCGAGGGCACTGGCACTGAAGGTGTCCATACTTGTGACAAAAGCAACAACGAAAAGGAAGAGACTCATAATCCAATGATTGAATCCAAGAGGCAGAGCCAATACAAATTTCCAACGAATCCGACAAAGGCTTATTTAAATCAATTTCAACACAAAAGCGAGCATAAGAGAATACCTTTTTATCCAATGTATTCTGAGAGATGGCAGCGGTTTTTCCAACAAGGCAACAATCCGAAGCAGAATATCCTCCCTCCAAAACTCCAACGACAACCATGGAAGACGAACCCAAACAAGAACTCATGTAGGAAGATCCTCTGTCGCATTAAAATCTCCATGCTAGGGCTTAATAAACAATCCCACATGATTGTAAAAATATGACCCTCCTGCGAAAAAATGATTGCTATCCGAGATGCACAAAAAATCAACCATAAAATAGCCATTCATAGCCACCAAAAGATCAAAATCACTGACAATCTACCAGGTCCGCCGGATCCAATAATATAGCACCAAGACAGGGACACGAATACCCAAAAACTTACAAATCAGAACATGTTGGCTCCAATAAGCTATGTCATCTTGAATCGATTCCAGAGAAATAACTAAAACAGGGCGATCTTGACTCCGTGGTAAGCATCCATTCACTTTCTTGAGCTTCGAGCTCTCACCCACAAAGGACGAATCCGACTTTTGAGCATGCATGGCAGCCGAAAAAGTCTGAGATGGCTTGGACCCAGCAAGCACCAGACTTTTGGAAGCTTCAACCATACCTCTTAACCAACTCCAAAACGCAACCCACACCATACCACCGCCTCCACACCCACACCGCCCTCGCACCACACAACCCCCCAAAACTGACCAACCTCTCTCCACACAACCCCACCACACCAAACACCCATGTAGCAAAGGGAAACAAGCCCCCGTAAGCAAAAAACCCACCCATCTGAGTGCCACAACCGCTTCCCTCCACCCACTTCCTCCGCAGCAACATGCACCAGCTCAGTGCAACGTGCAGGCGGCGGGCCTGCTTACCACCACTGCCCATGCCAAAGCCATCCTCAATGTATTTTCACAATAAATTATTTAGAAGATGAATTGCTGTAGCACAAGCAATCATTGTAAGAAGATTAATCTCTCGATAGATGTCAAGAAAAAAATGATTAGATACTTGATATTGCACAAGTGATAAAGCGGTAATGTACATTTGATGTAAATGCACAATTGATAGGCGTAACTAAACAATTGATGGAAATGATTAGTATAGCCGGGTTGATGAGCTGATGAAGCTGATTGAGATTGATGCAAGCACAAGACAAGTTGATAGAATGATTGATTGATTGATTAAGGGGACATGAGATTTCGATATGCAAGTTGATTGATTTCTCTGCGACAAGAAAGATGAAGAAAATGAAATGCAATAAATGGAAGATGCAAGATGGGAGAAAATGAAGGTGATGAAGCCTCTTGTGCCTTTTTACTACTTTTATCATCATTGAGCTTATTATGTTGCAAACTAGTATAAGTGTCTAGATAACATGAACATCTAGACGACTTGAATAATGTTTGCATTTCTATTTAGTAATGAAGTATAAGCATCTAGGTATAAGGACCCTAGATGACCTGAATATTTATTGCATGGAAGACACTACTAGACAAGGAATGCTCTCATCCACACTAGACTCATAGGTCCTCAATGGTTTTAGACAACCATGTCTTAAGACGAGTGGTCCTATGAATAAGAAACAATCCATAGACAACAAACAAGTGAACATGCCCCATCATCGCGTCTCTAGTCCCAAACATCCTAGAGAAGCTAAAAGACATGCCACCAAAGATAAAATCATAAAAAAATCAAAGATCAACAAAAAAACATACATCATGCTTCGATATAGAACTGATTCTTGGTACGGTTGTATGCTTTTGATTGGATTTGGAAGACAAATTGATAGGTATGCTACAATATTTGCTTGATTGTTACTCGTGATGTAGTTTGATTTTGTTGAAGTTCAAAGCTATGTGGTTTGCTGATAGTGTCATTATTGAGGGATTTTTGAAGTTATTTGATTTTTTGGGGTTTATGGGATATTTTATTTTCATTTTTTTGGAATTTTTGGAATCTTTTGATTTTTATGGATTTTTTGAGGACATTTTATGATTTTTTATGGATTTTTTTCAAGACATTTTATGATTTTTATGGATTTTTTCATGACATTTTATGATTTTTATGGATTTGTTTTTTGGACATTTTATGATTTTTATGGATTTTTTTTTAGGACGTACTTGCTCAAGGCGCCACCAAAGTGGTTTTCACCATTGAACAAATTGATTTCTCTTTCCTTTTTTCCATTTTTCTATTTTTTTGTATTTTTTCAGGACTTTAAAAGAGTGTACCCTCTAAAGTACTTAGGTATAAAAATTGTGAATGTGCATACTATTGATGGGATCATTAAGTAATTCACCTTATGGAGTAGATAACTAGTATGCTCCAGATCCATACACAATAGTGATAACGTATGGACCTAATTAGTTAGGCTCAAATTTACCCTTCTTTTCTCTGTCTTGTTGATTACGAGGATTTTCACGAAGGACAAGATCTCCAACCTCAAATGTGCATGGTTTCACTTTCTGATTATAACTTTGACTCATTCATTGTTGATATGCTCTAAGATGGTTAAAAGGAGTTTGTCTTCATTCATCTAATAGCTCCAATTATTGCAAATGGGAAACTCAGTATTCTTTATCACTGATACATGATTGCGCAAGGAGACGTGCAAAGAGGGTAACTCGACCTCGACGAGAAAGATGGCCTCAGATCTATAGACACGGGCATAGGGGGTAGCACCTGTGGGAGTGCGGATACTCGTGCGGTAAGCCCACAAGGCAGGATTCAGTTGTATATGCCAATCTCTACCAGCTTCATTGACCGTCTTTTTAAGAATTTTAAGAATGGTTTTGTTAAAGGCCTCATCCTGGCCATTACCTTGAGGATAGTAAGGTGTGAAAAAATGATAGTGTATATGGAATTTCTCACAAAGTTCATGAACATCCTAATTTTTGAATGGACAACCATTATCTGTGATGATGGATAAAGGAACACCATAATGATAGATGATGCAGTTCAGTATGAAAGTGGCTATTTGTTTTCCAATGATATAAGTGAGAGGAATGACTTCAATCCATTTCATGAAATAGTTTGTAGCAACAAGAATGAACTTATGACCATTGGATGAAGGTGGATGGATCTTGCCCACGAGATCAAGTCTCCACTGATAAAAGGGCCATGGTGGAGCAAGAGATTGTAATTCCTGTGCAGGAGCATGTATTAAATCTGCATTTTTTTGACACTGCTTGAATTTTTTAACAAACTGATAAGAATTTTTTTCCATTGTAGGCCAATAATAACCCATACGTAAGAGTTTGTTTGCTAATATAGGACCACTAGAATGTTCCCCACATATACATTCATGTACTTCTCATAAAGAATTTTGGCTCTCATCATGCTCAAGACATCTAAGTAAAGTACCATCGAAACCTTGGTGGTAAAGGGTATCAACTAAGATTACATAGCGGGAAGCTTTATGGATAAAGGTTTTACGAGATCTGTTGGCTAGATCCGATGGCAAGGTGTTATCTTGGAGATAGGTATAAATATCACCATACCATTGAGAATTAGGACCAACAATAAGACAAATCATTTCAGATTGTGGCATATTGTAAGCAGGTTCCAAAAGAGGTTCTACCAGGAACTCACAGTAGGCGGCATTGCTTGGCATTTCCACAAGTGAAACAATTGTCACCATTACATCAACAACTCTATTGTTATCTCAGGGATTCTGCTCAAAAGAAATCAAAGTGAAATAGGCCTTGAAGTCATCCACCATTATTTTGTAAGGCATTAATTTTTCATCTTTTGTTTTGTAGTCATCATTAACTTATTTGATCACTAACTGAGAATCACCAAGAACACGCAACTCAAGGATTTTCCATTGCACAACCATACGGAGCCCCAAAAGTAAGGCCTCATATTTTGCAATATTGTTGCTACATGGAAACTGTATCGTGTAATCTTTAGGTATACAATCCCCTTGCAGAGTGAAAAAGAAAATTCTGACACCTGAACCACCTTGTGTGAAGGAGCCATCAAAATATAAAGTCCATAGATGTGTAGATTCCATGTTGAAGATCGATTCATTAGGAAATTCAGTAATAAGAGGATGATTATCTATCACAAGAGCATCAACATGTTGATCTGCTATAGCTTTTCCTTTGATTTCTTTTCTTTATACGTACTCAATATCAAACTCACTAAGAATCACCACCCATTTAGCTAATCGACCCGTGAGTGCTGATTTACTCAAGAGGTACTTAAGAGGATGAATTTTTGTAATGAGCTTTGTCTGGTGTGTAAGCATGTAATGTCACAACTTCTATGATACAAAAACTATGGTAAGGCATGCTCTTTCAATAGAACTATAATTGAGCTCATATCCCACTAGAGTGCGACTAATGTGAAAGATAACACATTCATTTCCTTCATAATCATGTTGTGCCAAAAGTACCCCCAGTGTTGTGGTGGTTGTGGATATATACAAAAGTAAAGGCTTGTCATCTGTGGGAGGTACTAATACTGGTGGTGTCATCAGATACTCTTTGATTTTCTAAAAATCTTGTTCACACTTGTCATCCCATCTGAATGGAACATTCTTATGTAATAGATGTTGAAAGGGTTGACATTTATCTGCAAGTTGTGATATAAAACAACGAATAGACTAAAGATTTCCTTGTAATGATCTCAATTGTCTAATATTCTTAGTTGGAGTCATTTCAAGTATAGCCTTTATTTTTGCAGGATCAACTTCAATTCCCTTAAATGAGACAATGTATCCAAGGATTTTCCCATAGGTTACTCCAAAGGTACATTTCTTGGGATTCAATCAGACCTTATATTTTTCTAATCTTGTGAATATTTTATCCATGATCTCTAGATGTCCAGCTCTCATGTAAGATTTTCCCAAAAAATCATCTACATTGTCTTCTAGATATGTATGCATCATGTCATGAAAGATAGTGGTCATTGCATGTTGGTAGGTAGCTCTGGCTTTCTTCAACCCAAAGGGAATGACATTCCAACAGAAGGTTCCCCAAGGACAAGTGAATGATGTCTTAATTTGATCTTCAAGAGCTATTTTAATCTGATTATAGCCTGAGAAATCATCCATGAGGGATAGCATTTCATGTCTTGCTATCAAATCCACTATCATGTCAATGTTTGGAAGGGGGAAGTCATCCTTAGGACAAGCTTTGTTTAAATCTCTAAAATCCATGCAAATTCGGATGCACCCATCAGGTTTTGAAACTGGTACTAAATTTGAAATCCAATAAGCATAGTCAATAGGTCTTATAAATCCCACATCGAGCAACTTTTGTAATTCAACTTTTATCAATAGAGCAATATGCGGGTGGATTTTTCTCAACTTTTGTTTAATAGGTTTTTCCCTCAGTGGCAAAGACAAACTATGATTCATGACTAGATTTGGATCAAGTCCTGGCATATCTGCATAGGACCACATAAATTTGACTTGTATTTCCTTGTAAAATTATATATGCTAGATGAATTATCTTTGGTTTTTCTTCTGTACCTAGATTAGCTAGTATTGTCTTCTCCACCAACATAGATGGATTTTCATGAAATACTGCTAAGGGAAGTGTGCCAAGCCTTCCATCCTTAGGTGCCTCAGAGAGGTTTTCACCCTTGGATACATCCTTTATTTTTAATTTTTTCGGGCCTAATAGCGCCATAGGGTGGTTTTCACTAGAAGACCTATTTATAATTTCAATAATTTTGCGACTGAAAGGCTTGGAACCCTCCCCAAAGTAATTCATACTGTTGAGTTCTATGGTGAAACCTATCTTATGATCCTCAAAAGGTGTATCTTCTTGTGCTCCCAATTTTGTTATGATTGTCTCCTCATTTTGAAATACATCCAGTAGTGGCGGTCCCTTCTGATCTAAATCAATGAGTTTGGGGTGAACCAAGGGTAAAGGGTCATGCTTTGAATCAAGATTTTGAATGGATTCAAGGGTAAAAATTTTATGATCAAGTTCAAGGGTAGCGATACTATCGTAGTTATAAATCTCAATGAATTCATCGATGGTACTTTCCTCGTTTGTCTGTGTAGCATTAGAGGACTCTACTTCCTTACTTGAAGTACACGTGGTACTCAAGGTCTTATGTTTTTGCATATGAGTAGGTTGTATTGGTTCCAAGATACCCTATTTTTGTAAGCTGAGCGGAATTTTACCATCATATCCCATTTGTTTCATAAGATCATAACCTTTACCATATTTTCCAACATGTATCTTTATTTCAATTTGTTCTTTTTCTGTATCCTCATCTTTTTATAGCCATTTCAGGAGATCAACTTCTTCTACTTCATTAGAGAGGACTCCCCATTTTTTGAGATTCGTTAATTTACAAGTCACTGTATACTTTGCATGTGATGTGGTCTTAGTTATTTGTGGTTTTCCATAGGTATGGGGAGATAAAGGTAACTTTCCAATGTAAAGGGCATGATTCAAAGTATATTCTCCTACTCGTTGTTCTTTTACTTGTATTTTGGTCTCAACTTCCTTGGATTTTGAGGAGGATGCTTTTAAGGACTCAGGATCAACATATGCTTGGGAAGGAAATGACTCACGATTGCTTGGGATTGTGATTTCAGTTTTAGGACTTAGATTATGGTAGTACATGAAAGGGTTGGGATCTCATTGTATTGTGATTTCAACACCATTGTGTAGGAATTTAATGCATTGATGGTATGTAGAAGGTACGGCTTGCATTGCATGAATCCAAGGTCTTCCAAGGAGGATATTATAGGTCAGTGGGAGATCAAGAACTTGACAAACCACATCCTTTACCACAGGGCTAACTCTGATTGGTAGAGTAACCAATCCTTTAGATGAGTGTTCCTCTTCATCATATGCCTTTATGGTAATCTTGTTCCTTGGATCAACAACATTTTCAGAAAATACTAATTTTGTGATCAATTCTTGGGTACAAATATTAAGACTTGCTCCTCCATCTATTAGAACTCGCTTGATCTTGGCATTATTGATAAGGACATCAATGTGTAAAGCTGCATTATGCGGTTGTCGAGGGGATGAATCATCATTTTTCAGTAAAAGTGATAGTGTAAGGCAAGGTGATATGTCCCACCATAGCTTGGAATTTATCTACATGTAGGTTTGTAGGCACTGTAGCAATAGCAAGTGCTTTATCTAGAATAGCTTTATGCTCATTAGATAGGCGCAGCAACTCAAGTATGGAAATTTGCACGGGCGTTTTTCCTAAATTCTTTATGAGGTTATACTATGAAGCTGGTGTAGTGGGTTTTGAATTAGGACCTTTAAGGGTGATTGTGCCTTTGCGAGTAGTAACCTTGCAATCACGTTCTTTTCCTTTTATAATGAAAGTGTTTACATGATTATCAACCTCACTAATGTTATGTATGGTATAGTCATATTTAGTAGTAGTATAGTTTACACCATCACCAGATTCAAGGGTCTTTCCTTTATCATTGTCATGCTTAGGGAAAGGGTTTTTAAACACATCACAATCAGAGTTACCCGAAGGAATGTGTCTGTCAACTGCTATCTTACCATCGTCAATAAGGTCCTGTATTAGATGTCAAAGTTTATTGCAGCTATTAGTCTTATGTCCTTTATGTCTATGATAGTCACAAAAATTGATTCTCATTCCACCATGGGGGTTTGACTTGTGGATTATATTCCTTTATTTCAGGTAGCGTTATAATATTGATTTCAAGAAGTTCTTTTAATGTGGATTCAAGTGATTGTCCCAATGGTGTAAAATTTTGTTTAGGGAAACTTCTTTGTTTTTCTTTTCCTTTATCTGAAGATGAACCTTTGAGATTGTAAACAGATGATGATATTTTAGTTGTTTTTGCATCAACAACTCCCTCATTGACTACATTCTTGTTCTTTACCCAAACAGGTGTCTTGTTGTTTGAATTTAATTTTTGATCTCTATCATTATTAAGTTTTATGGCTCCATCATCAATAAGAGTTTGTTCAATTTGAAATCCCATTTCTATGGCTTCGTTAAAGGAATCCAAGCATTTGAGGCAAAGTTTCCTTCCAATTTCTTTGTTCAAATTTTGACAAAAGAGGTCAACCAAATCTTGATCAAGAATGGCATAAGGTAATATTTTTGTTAAATGTCTCCATTTTTGTAAAAATGACACAAAATATTCACCTATTTTTTGTTTGGTGCTGAAAAGGTTTTTGTTGTTTGGTGTTTCTGCACATCAACAACTCAGACATAATAAAAGTTATCCTATCTCTTTTGAAAGGTTGGTCTCTATGAACAAAGAGATAACCCCAAGGTCTCTCAGGTGTCAAGTCATGACAATGCAATAGAAAAAATTCAGTTATAAAATGTGAATATGCTGGTAATCACAAGGGGTCTTACGTATAAGGATGGAACTCTAAACTCATCGGATTTTAAGATATAGTGATGCTTTAACTTAGTTTCTAACCATGTAATAAAAGAAACATCAAAAAGATAAGGGTTTCAGAAGTTCTAATTGCTAACACTACTTCTAACACTAACCATGCAAATGATGAAAGACCTGGAATGGACCAATCCCTTAAACTAATTTCTGGTTGACCCAGGCTATACCTGTAATCTTGCAGAAAACAATGCAATCGTCTAAGGTGTTTAATATTTTTAGACTGAAGGAACTCATTCAATGGGACTGAATGAATACATACAATTGAACTAAGCACATGAATATAAGGTATAGGTTGACCTTGTACAACATTCCCATAATCAAGAAACTACCCAAGATATGAATTAGGGATTGCTACAACATTCTGGATATTAAATCATAAGTATTACAAATTAAATTTAAGCTACATCTAAACATTTCCAAGCAATTTGAAACATAGAAAAAGAAACATGCAAGATTATCCAATGCAAAGGAGGCACCAGTCATGAGAAAATGTTTGCACTTTTTATTACATCATCATATTAACAACATTTCTCATTTGTTACAGCACTTGCTTGAGATGTGAAAACTACATCTACTCTGCTAACATGCTATTCTACTGCTAACCTACTGATTACCAATCTCTACTGATTCCAACACCCACTTTATGGAGATCAAACCCTTACAAAAGAGGCAGAATGCCACATTTATAGAAAACTTCACGTAGCATTAAACAAAGCCAGGGTTACAAGAAATCATGGCCACCAACTAGATCAACCCCCAAAGATCGCAATAACTCACCGTTCAGCCATGAATGCAGCAAAAGTACACCATCAGATCAACCTAGGATTGCACACAACCAAGGGACAGATTCTTGAACCACACCTGCCATGAACGAACACCCGTGAACAGAAACATGCGCCAAAACCAGGAGAAAAACCAGCCACTGATCAGGCTTGAGATGAAAAATGAATGATCAAGATTGGTCCTGACCAGGAGGAAACCATCACATCCCAATAACCAAACACTAATGTCCCAATGGCCCAGAGTAGAAAGCCAAACCACGTGCAAGCCCAACAGGATGGCACCAGCACTGCCACCGTAAAAGACAAAATAGCACCCTACCACGGTGAAGCAACAAACAACTAGTGGTACTGCGGTAAATTATCGCGCTACCGCGGGGAGTAAGACAAAGGCTTGTGGTGTGGCGGTAGTCACCGCACTACCGCGAGATCCCATGAATGAGGTCGTGGTAACACCAATCTACCGCGAGTCAAAGTCAGAGAAGGCACGGGGGCATGGTAAGAGTAAGGGACTGGTCCTCGCGCCATGCCCAACAACAAATGAAGCATGCGCACCCCACAACAACCCACGGGCACATGAACCTGCAAAAAAAAAGCCACCATCAATGCCCAATACATCACCAAAATACAAAACAATTCCATAGAGTTCCAAAGTTAGAGAACCAAGCAGCAGTCCAGGCGGGAGCGGCTCCAGAAATAGGTGGAGGCAGAGGCGGAAAGGAAAGGGGAATAGGTGAGACAAAGCCAAACCCACCTGGCGGAGGCTGAATGGAAATGCGAGCACGTACCAAGGAGAAGCCAAGCGAAATCGGAGCTGGAGACCGGAGGATGCGAAACCACGACAGAAACCGACAACGGGGAGGGCGAGTGAACAATGAAAACACCGGCGTGGGCAGAGCTGGAATCACAATGGGATCAGGATTGGGAACTTTGGAAAAGTTCCCAGTCATGATCCATTATGTGCCTGACTCTATCGAACACAAACAGGGAAAAGAACCAAAGCACCGAAGAAAGGAACAAACCAACGAGGGGTGGACCCGAAACCGGAACGAGATCAGGACTAGGAAATTTTCCAAAGTTCCCAGTCATGATCCATTCCGCACCCAACTTTGCCAGAGGAAAATGAAAAGAAACCAACAGTCGACGGGACATAACGGGCAAAGCAAAAATAGCAAGGCGGGAGCTGGAGCAAGAACAAGAATGGAAACTGGATTGCAATCTTTGGAAAAAATCCAAATCTGATTCCATCCCGGTTCTGCCTCTAGTAGAATAAAAAGAAACGACGAAGGAAGCGAAGCAAAGAAAAGACAAAAGGGGGGGGAACCAACCCTTAGGCCGAAAAACGTGCAAGGCAAAAAAAAAATGAGAAGGTAGGAAGTGGAGCCAGAATGAGAATGAAAACAAAACCTGGAACTTGACAAATGGTCGAAGTTCTATTCCATTCCGATTCCACCTCTGACAGAACAAAGAAAACAAAGAAGATAAGGGAGAGCTAAGGGGAGAAACCAACCCTTAGGACCCAAAAAAAACAACAAAGGGGAAAATAGAAGGCAAAAGAAAACCACCCAAAGAGGACAACCACGAGACCCCAAGACCAAAAGGAACTCCAACAGAAAGGGCACCCAAAAGCAAGGCAAGCACCAAGACCAAAACCCCAAGATTTTCAAAGACAAGCACATAAAAGGGTCAAGGACACAAAAGGGACCAAGAGGGCAGGCAAAAAAAGGGTCCCCACCTTAGTGGGGCGTGTGTGCAAATACTTCACAACAAATGGCGACTCCACTAGGGAAATGCTCCAGAGCATTTCGATGACAAACTGTCATCATGAACTCAGAATCTATGGTTTCTTTTCAAGCATCAAGTTACACCTAGACAAGGTTTCAAACATCACAAGCAAGCAAACCTTTTCTGTACCAGGGTCAAAGTGTGTGCATGTGCATTCATTTTCCTTTCCTAAGTTGCAGCAAGGACCAAATTCAGTCTGATAGGGCTACGTAAGGATTATAACTCCAAAAGCAACCTGGATAGAGCCTCACTTCCAGTCAAATGTCCATAGCCCCAGTGAGGTTATCACTATGACCTTCCCTAGCATAGCTCTACTGCCAACCAGGCGTCCATAGCCCTAGTAGAGATACTAGGATACCCTTGAAAAGGTGAACCCTTCTGATTTTTATTTTTTTCTCTTGATATTCTCTTTTGAGATTTGTTTTTGAAGCTTTAATTTTTGCCTCGTAGGAAATGAAGCCCACACTCAAGGATGAGAACCATAATGGTGCTAGAGAAAAATTTAAGATTTTTCACCCAATCAGACCTCCTAAAGACCACATGCAACCTCATAATTCTTAAGATTTGTGTGAAGATATAAGACCCAAAAATATTCCAAAATTTAACTTATTCAAGTGACTCCGATTCCCAGCCCATGCAACATCAGATGAAGGAAACCTACTAGTTTGAACGACTCTGAAAGGATGATAAGAGTTTGTAAAAGAAATCCCAGAGTAACCCCAAACAAGTAGCTAGTTGTACAAATGCAACAAGCCCAAAGTAAAGCAATACAACCCTCAAAGTAATAGCAGGAGAAGCCGACCCAAGCAGACCAAAGAGAACCAAAACCGAAGCAACAGACAAGCAGAGCAAAACCCAAAGGCACCCAACATAAAACAAAGAAAAACAACACAACGAAAATGAAACCTAATCTAATAATGTACAAGGACAAAGCTGAGAGTAGCTCAAGATTGAAAATAATGCTTCAGATACTACCCATTGATAGGCAGTGGGACATCTCCTCCAGTGAGGGTTTTCAAATAGAAGGCATTATCTCCCATAATCTCTGCAATCTGATAAGGGCCGAGCCAAAGTCTATCAAATTTTCCATGCTCCCCTTTCTTGTCATGGGCCTTATCTCAGTAGAGGACGAAGTTAGAGATTCTAAAAGCCTTTACCTTGGCTCTCCTATCAAACCATCTCTTCACTATACCCTGATGTTTAGCAAAGTTTTCTAGGGCTTGATCTCTTCTCTCTTCAAGGTGTAGCAATTCAGCCAAGCGGTCTTCACATTTATTTTCCCCATCATAATATTCATTGATGAATTGTAGGGTAGGGATCTTCAGCTGGATGGGAAAGACAGGTTCCAAACCATATAACAAGTGATAAGGAGAGGCTCCTAAGGATGTCTTATGTCTATTGCGGTCTGCCCAAAGAGAAAATCAGAGTTGGGTATGCCAATCCTTGGGGTTCTTATCTAACAATTTTTGGATGACTGTCAAAAGGTTCTTATTGGAAGACTCAGCCAAACCGTTCCCTTGTGGATAGTAATTGGATGCAAAATTTATGGCAATCCCATGGTCATAGGCCTAGTTATAAAACTTTAAAGATGCAAATGCAGAACCATTATCACAAACTATGGCTAATGGACAACCAAAACGATTGATGATACTTGATTCCATGAAATTAATTACTACTTTAGAGGTACATTGTTTGCATGCAAGAGCTTCAGTCCACCTCATGAAATAATCAGTTATGGTAAGAATATACCTATGGCCTGCAGATGAAGGTGGGTTGATTGGACCAATAAAGTCCATTCCCCACTGTGCAAATTGTTTTACCTCTATGACAGGCTGAAGTCGAAGAGTTGCACACCTCTCCCTGTTTGCTGCAATTTGACACACATGGCAAGTTCTCACATTGTTGTGTGTGTCCTTGAACAAGGTAGGCCAGTAATAGCCTATCCTCAGGATCTGATTTGCCATGGAAGGTGTTGAACCATGGCTCGTGCCATATTTTTCATGAAATTTAGTCATACCTCTCCCTGCCTCTTCTTTCTCTAGGAATCTCAAGTAGACACCTTCATGATTTCTCTTGTATAAGACAACTCCCTTCATCATAAATCTGCCACTCTTCAAGCGGAGGGCCCTCCTTTGTACTGAATTAAGGTGTTTGGGACATTTCTGATTCAAGAAATAGTAGATAATGTCATCATACCAGCTCCCCAGGGAAACATCCTCAAGATTATAATGCTGGGCAACAAGGTCAGGGCCCATTTATACCATTTTCTTGGTCAGTCCTCACCCTCTTACCAACTTCGTGGGTTGGATTTCAATATCATATTCTTGCAGCATAGTCACCCACTTGGCTCTACATTCTCCCAGATCATTTTGCATCAATAACAGCTTAACTGCTGGATTAGGGACTATAGAAAAGACCTTGTTTCTCAGTATATAGTGCCTAAACTTCTTCATAGTTTGGGTCAAGGAATAATCCTGCTTTTCAATGCTAGAATATCTCAATTCTGCATCTTTCAAGGGTGCACTCATGAATGCTATGGGGTGTTCATTACCTTGATTTGACTTTTGTGTCAACAAGCCCGCACAGGAGTGATCCAAAGAAAACAAATAGATTTAGAATGGTTTAGCATAATCGGGACTTACCAAGACAGGGGCCTTAGCAATAGCTCCCTTGATTTTTGCAAGTGCTTCCCTAGCCTCTACATTCCATTCAACCTTTTCCTCTTGCTTCAACATGGCATTTAAGGGCTTGACTATTTCTATAAATCCGGTGATAAATTTTTTGACAAAGTTAATCTTGCCAAAAAATGACTTCATTTCTTTCTTGCTTGCAAGGGGTTTAATTTTTAGTATTTCTTCCACTCACTTAGGATCAATGGAAATACCTTGTTCCGAAATAACATGTCCTAAAAACTTTCCCTCAGTAACTCCAAAGATGTACTTCCTTGGATTAAGTGAAATACCAAATTCCCTACACTTCTGGAATACTCTACACAAATCTGCAACATGATCACTTCTCTTCTTGGAAAAGACTATCAAATCATCCATGTAAATGATTATACACTTTCCAATGATGTCCTTAAAGGAAATATCCATTGCTCTTTGGACTGTAGCTCCAAAATTGATTAATCCAAAGGGAATTCTTTTGTAAGCAAAGCTTCCCCATTTTGTAGTGAAGGCAGTTTTGTGCCTATCCTCATATTGAACCATGACCTAGTTATATCCAGAGTACCCATCCAAAAAGGAAATCATCTGAGATTTGTTGACAACCTGAAGCACCTCATCTAGTGAAGGGACTGTGTAATTATCCTTCTTGATGCTCTATTCAAGTTTTTGAAATCGACACATAGCCTGATTTCCCCATTTTTCTTCTTGACTACGACCAAGTTTGCAACCCATGTTGAATGTCTTACTGGGAATATGATCCATGTTGAAAGTAACTACTGCACTTCCTTCTGAATAATGGGATCCAACAAAGCATTGATTGGTCTTTGTCTTTTCCTAAATGGCCTAACATTTGTCTTGAGGGGAATTGTGTGTGTGATGACCGAAGTGTCATATGTCCTCAAGTCATCGTAGCTCCAGGCTATTATATCCTGATATATGTGCAAGGCATCAATAATTCCTTGTCTCTCCTTCTGAGTGCATACCTTACCAATAGATACATTTTTGATATTACCTTGGGTCCCCATGTTATACGTTTCACATTGAGAGCTTGGGGACTCCCTTTTCATTTCCTGCTCCTGATCTCTTATCCTATCTAGATAGAAGATCCTTTCTAATTGCACCATGCCTCTTGGGATGGTGTTAGTCTTCATATTGAGGACTCCTAAATCAATTTTGACCTCTTGAGGGTCGACCTCGTCAATTACTTGGGAAGAAAATACATCACAACTAGTAATAAAATAAAGGATGTGCTTATCATCTTCAAATACCTGAAAAATTGGTGACATTGTCAGGCACCTAGGGAACTAGAACAAGCTCCACAGTGAATTTCTTTAGGCCCTAAAGTGAGATAACGGCTGCAATGTACTTGTTGCTTGTGCCAGAGAATCAGCAATCTGGTTCTTACTCCGAGGAATCAGCTGAATGTTGAATGCATCAAATCCTTCAATAAGGTCCCAGACTTTGTGTTTTTAATTGGCCATCCTTCGATCATGACATCAGTATTGCTTTCTTACTTGCCTGACCATGAGCTCAAAGTCTCTGAATAGTTACAAAATTTTAACTTTCTTCCTCAATGCCATTAGTAGCCCATGGACTAGGACTTCATACTCAGCTACATTGTTGGTGCATTGGAATTGGAGTCTATGAGCAACAAAGTAATTTTTACCCTTAGGACTAATCAAATCAAGTCCTACTCCAACACCTTGCTTGGATTTGGATCCATCAAACCTTAATGTCCAACAACCATCAAATCTTTCCCTTCTTGGGATGTCTCTATCCTTATTGTCACCTGGAGGTTCATCCAGAGGTTTTGGATCCTTCCCCTTTTGACTATTTTGAATGATCTTTATGCTTGACCCAACAATTCGGGTTGTGTTGGTGTGCCTTTGTGTCTGTTCTATTGCAATTTGACACAAGAAACATTCTAGTTCAGAATGAGGAGCATCATGGATTCAACACCAATTAGGAAGAAGCAATTCTTCAAAGTTCATATTTCTACCAAGTTGAATCTAATCTTCCACAGATTTCCAGATAAACTCTTGGAAGTTATCAAAAAAGCGAAGTTGTCTTTCTTCCTGATCACTGAACCCCTCACCCATTGTCGATTCCTTTGTTTGGTTACATGGTGTCTCAAAACTGATGGTTTCTGATGTAGATTCACAAGAAGAGCTTTGTAACATCAAGATTTCTTCTGAGTTCGAAGCAAGGGAGGCTAGGACATAGTTTCCCATACTGACTTCCAATATCAGTATCTCATTTGAGGTATTTTGATATTCGGTGATGACATACTTCATCCTTGGTTCTCTCTCAATCCTGATATGATTTGGGTCTCCTTTCTAGGGGAACCACATGTGGGAATGATCTATGGATGTGTACCCATTTAGTGCCTTGGTAAAATCCCTACCCAAGATCAGACCATAGGTGTCGAGAATATCAACCACCTGAATATTGAGCACTTGTTACACTCTGGGGTCTGAGGTAACTTGCATGGGAATCATATTTAGTTCTCCTACAATGTTCACCTTTGTTTTGTCTAATTGGGTGACTTTCTTTTGAGAAGCTATAGGGGTAATACCAAGAGCCCTACAAACCACAAATGGGATAACATTCATGGACACCCCTTAATCTAGCAAGCAGTTGTGCAGGTTCTTACCAAATATACGAATGGAAATGAGGAAAGGAGGGGTTTCCATGTTGCCCTAGAATAAACTCAACTGTGAGTCAGCTTGGGAAACCTGACTCTTATCCTTTTCTATACCCCTGTCCTTGGGTTGTGATGGACTAGGACCTTTGGGTGTCTATGAATTAGGAGGCCTTGTAATTACCTCATTGGTTGCTACTCCTAGTGTTGCTATATTTGAATTAAAGGACCCAAGGACTGCATTTCTGATTTTAGGAACTCTTAATAACTCAAAAGCAGAAAGAATCACCTTTTCTTTTCTGAGTTCCTTAGTGACATATTCTCCCAGTTGTTCCACCTTCAGGTCAGTGTGGGGCTCCTTAAAATGAATGGATTTCTTATCCTTGGTTGCATCAACAAGGCTTCCTTTAGAAACTTCAGGTTGTCCTTCCTTCATGAGGTATTGTTTGGGAACTTGAGGGTAGGATGGATTTTTATTGGCATACGGATCTGGTGGAGTAGTAAAATTGTGTGGAGGGGCAGATGTAGTGAATGGTCCCCCAGCATGGGGATTCCTATGGGGCTTGCTCCTCAGATCATAATTTCTGACCAGTTGCTGAAACATTTGCACTTCCTCAAAACCAGCCTCTTCTTCATCCAATGGGCCATTGTCATTCTCAGTTTCTTCTTTGAATAGCTGAGAGATTTCATCTTCATTGAGTACTTGTTCAGCCTCCTCATTTGGGCTACTTGATCCCTCCTCTGGTTCATTCTTCTCACTCCTAGGGAACAAAGCATGATTCAATACTAACACTAGGGAATCATAGGGATTCGAGGGCACCAACTCCTGGCCGGTGGAATTGTTTTCAACTTCACATTGAAAGATGGAAGCAAAAATTTGAAATTGAGGGTAGTCAAGCTCAAAGTGTTGATTTTTCTCGTGAAGTCTGCACCATCCAGACAAAGCAGCTTCCGCCAGATATACACCACCTGGAGGTTTCTCCAGATCGAAAGGTTTATCTAGTGGAGTGGGGACTCCCCCATTGTTAGGCCCAGTGTTCCATGGCCTATTCTGACTAGGTAGCTATCTTCTTTCAAATCCTTGTCCACCTTGCTAATTTCTATCAAAGTTCTAACCAAAACCTTGTCCTCTTTCAAAGTTCTGACTTTTGTCATAGTGTTTTTCTCTATTTTAGCTTGATTGCATGCTTTTCTGAGTAGCATGGAGCTGGATGTTCTAGTTCCTTAGTTAGGTTACCTCCATGTTTAGCTTCTTTACTTGTTCAATCAGCTGATCTAATCTTTCTTTATCCAGATTGTTGTAAGGGACCGGACTCACAGTGTTTTGGGGGGATCCTAACACTCCTCCAGAGCCATTGGACTAATTCAAAACATCCCAATTTTGCAAATATGTAGGGAAGCTAGCCTACGGCTGAGAGTGGAGGGGATGGTTAGTAGTTTGCTGGGGATAACCAGGCATTGGTTGAACTTGGTTTATTGGATGACTCGGGTGAGGACCCAGAGGCAACTGTGGAGTAGGATTCATGAGGGGAGTGTGATTAGTCAGGGCCTGGTTGAGAGATTGGGCTTGGCCTAGGTGAGCAGCAAGTCCTAGAGATGGCAAAGGTCCTAACAAGTGTTTTCTCAGATCAGTGTTGACTTTAATAGCCTTTGTATATGCAGTGAGAAAGGTAGTGGGAGAGTTATTTCTCCACTTGAGGAAGGTGGAGGTGAGACTATCAAGGGCTTCAAAATATACCTCAAGGGTAGTGGCCTCATTTCCAACATAAGGTGCTTGCACTCGAGTGTATGCTCGGTGGAACCTATTCTTGAATGATCCTATAGGCTCGTTGGTTTCTCTTTTAACTCTAGTAAACTTCATATATAGCTCATTAGCACTAATGGGAATCTTAAACTTTAGCAGGAAAGCAGTCTCAAGCTCTGCCCAGTTATGGATGGAAGCAGAAGGTAAGTGGTTATACCAATAAAATGCCTCTTCTCCTAGCAAATAGGGGAAGAGCCTGCACGCAAAATCTTCATGGTTAATCCCTCTATGCCTCAGACAAGTCTGAAAGATCCTGATATGTTCTTCTACTGTCCTATTTGGGTCATTCATACGAAACTTAGAGCGTAAGTGCTCAAGGTTCTTGGGCATGACATTGTAGTTGTTGAAGGTCAAGGGTGATGGGTTATTTCCCAAGAAAGCCATCAGTGGAGGTGGTAATGGTTGATGAATGACTAGTTGTGGTTGTGAAACGAAACTAGTGTCATAATCGGATGAGGATGGAGTGGGTGGTGGTGAAGATGACGGAAATAATGGATTAGATGATGATTCTTCCCCCCTTTTGGTCCTTCTTGACCTGGTTGGAGGTGGAAATTCTTGAAACTCTTCTTCTTCTCTTGTTATGGATCTAGTTCTCCTTTTCAACCTCTCAGGAGAAATGGCATTTAGAAAATGCTCCAGCTTGCTTGTTGGGGCCCTCCTTCTAGTGCCAATCCTGTTGTTTGGTGTTTCTACACATCAACAACTCAGATAGAATAAAAGTTATCCTATCTCTCTTGAAAGGTTGATCTCTATGAACAAAGAGATAACCCAAAGGTCTCTCGGATGTTAGGTCATGACAATGCAGTAGAACAAACTTAGTGATAAAATGTGAATATGTTGGTAGTCACAAGGGGTCTTACGTACAAGGCTAGAAATCTAAACTCATCGAATTTTAAGATATAGTGATGCTTTAATTTAGTTTCTAACCATCTAATAAAAGAAACAACAAAATATAAGGGTTTCAAAAGTTCTAATTGCTAACAATACGTCTAACACTAACCACACAAATGATGAAAGACCTAGAATGGACCAATCCCTTAAACTAATTTTCGGTCGACCCAGGCTATACTTGCAATCTTCAAAAAAATAGTGCAATCTTCTAGGGTGTTAAATATTTTCAGATTGAAGGTACTCATTCAATGGGACTGAATAAATACATACAATTGAACTAAGCACATGAATATAAGGTACAGGTTGACCTTGTACTACATTCCCATAATCAAGAAATTGCCCAAGATATGAACCAGGGATTGGTACAACATTCTGGATATTAAATCATAAGCATTACAAATTAAATTTAAGCTACATCTAAACATTTCCAAGCAATTTGAAAGATAGAACAAGAAACATGCAAGATTATCCAATGCAAAGGAGGCACCTATCATTACACAATGGATGCACTTTGTATTACATCATCATATTAACAACATTTCTCATTTGTTACAACACTTGCTTGAGATGTGAATACTACCTCTACTCTGCTAACATGCTATTCTACTGCTAACCTATTGATTAAAAGTCTCTAATGATTCCAAAACCCACTATGTGGAGATCGAACCCTTACAAAAGAGGCAGAATCCCACATTTATTAAAAACTGCTCGTAGCATGAAATAGAGCCAGGGTTACAAGAAATCACGACCACCAACCAGATTGGCCCCGATAGACAAAAATAACTCACCATGAATGCAGCAAAAGGATTCCATCAGATCAACTTGGGATTGCACACAACCAAGGGATAGATCCTCGAGCCACACCCACCATGAATGAACACCCACAAACATAAACGTGTGCCAAAACCAGGAGAAAAACCAACCACCGATCGGGCTTGAGATACAAAATGAATGATCAAGATCGGTCCCGACCAAGAGGAAACCATCACATCCCACCAACCAGCCACTAATGTCCCAATAGACCAGAGTAGAAAGTCAAACCACACGCAAGCCTTGCAAGATGGCACCAACACCGCCACCGCAAAAGACAAAATATCGGCCTACCGTGGTGAAGCAGCAGACAGTCAGCGGTACTGCGGTAAATTACCGTGCTACCGCAAAGAGTAAGATAGAGGCTCGCGGTGTGGTGGTAGACACTGCGCTACCATGAGAGCCTATGAATGAGGGCATGATATCGCGGTAATACCGTGCTACCGTGAGTCAAATTCAGAGAAGGGGCGAGGGCACGGTAAGAGCAGGGGACTGGCCCTCGAGCCACGCCCAACAAAATATGAATCACGCACACCCCACAATAGCCCACCTACACATGAACCTACAAAAAAAAATCCACCATCAATACCCAATACAATAGCAAAACACAAAACAGTTCCATTGAGTTCCAAAGTTAGAGAACCAAGTAGCAGTTCAAGCAGGAGTGGTACCAAAAACAGGTGGAGGTGGAGGCAGAAAGGAAAGGGGAATAGGCGAGACAAAGCCAAATTCCACCCGATGGAGGCAAAACGAAAACAAAAGTAGGCACCAAAGAGAAGCCAGGTGGAACCAGAGTCAGAGACCGGAGGAGGCAGAACCACGATAGAAACCGACAACGGGGAGAGCGAGTGAACAAGGAAAACACCGGCGGGGGCGGAGCTGGAACCAGAATGGGATCAGGACTGGAAACTATGGAAAAGTTTTGAGTCATGATTCATTCTGAGCTCGACTCCGCCGAACACAAATGGGGAAAAGAACCAAAGCACTGAAGAAAGGAACAAGCCAATGAGGGGCGGACCCAGAATCGAAACCGGATCAGGACTAGGAACTTTTCTAAAGTTCCCAGTCATGATTCATTGCGCACCTAACTCCGCCAGAGGCAAACGAAAAGAAACCAATAGCCGGTGGGACAAAATGAGGGAAGCAAAAACAACAAGGTGGGAGCCGGAGCCAGACTGAGAATGGAAACTGGATCGCGATCTTTGGAAAAAATCCAAATCTGATTCCATCCCAGTTCCGCCTCCAGCAGAATAAAAAGAAATGACGAAGGAAGCGAAGTGAAGAAAAGACAAAAGGTGGGGTGAACCAACCCTTAGGCTGAAAAATGGGCAAGGCAACTACAAAATGAGAAGGCGAGAAGCAAAGCCGGAATGAGAATAGAAACAGAACCCGAAACTTGCCAAAAGTTTGAAGTTCTATTCCATTCTGGTTCCGCCTCCGAAAGAACAAAAAAAACAAAGAAGACAAGGGAGAGCTAAGGGGAGAAACCAACCCTTAGGACCTAAAAAAAACAACAAAGGGGAAAAAAAAAAGGCAAAAGAAAACCACCCAAAGAGGACAACCATGAGACCCCAAGACCAAAAGGAACTCCAATAGAAAGGGCACCCAAAAGCAAGGCAAGCACCAAGACCAAAAACCCAAGATTTTCAAAGATAAGCACATAAAAGGGTCAAGGACACAAAAGGGACCAAGAGGGCAGGCAAAAAAAAGGGTCCCCATCTTCAGTGGGGCATGTGTGCAAAAACTTCACAACATTTTGTCATGGTCACTTTAAAGTCACAATTGAAACTATAATTGGAGACAAAATTTATCAGCCAATTCTTGAAATGATTTGATGGTCGAGGGTAATCGTGAAAACCATTCCATAGCTTCTCCTCCTAGAATTTGGGGGAATAATCTCATAATGTATGTTTCATCAACTGCAAATTTCATGGTAGTAGCACAAAATTGTCTTAAGTGATGTTTAGGATCCCCTTTTCCATTATATTTGTCAAGGTTTGGTATGTCCCAGTGGTTAGGAAAAGGTGGCATTGGTATGCTTGGATTGAAGGGATAAGGAAATATATCTTCAATGGAGAACCTATGAGATGATGCTTTATGGTTCTTAAGGGTGTCCAATTCTTGTCTCAATGTTCTAAGCTCGTCCAAACTAGGATCATTTTTTAGGTGTGGGTTTTGATGCCTTTGAAGATTGCTTGTAACCTAGTTGTAGATAAAAGGGTCTATGATATTTGATTCTACCATCGTTTTTTGCTTTGGGATGTTTAGATTCACTAGATTCAGGTTGTTCATTCATCGTGAGTAGTGACATGTCAAAATCAGGAGGCATTTTGATTCCTTCATCAACAAGGACTTTGAAGTATTGTTGTGGGTTATGTTTTATTACCTCCGTAAGAAGTTTAGTGAATGTATGATCCTTAAGTGCTTCTTCTATATTGGATTTGGTTATTTCTTCATCATCAACTTCATTTGTTTCTCTAGTTGCAACACTAATGTGATCTTCCCCATCAAAGTCTCTTCCCCAAGGGTTCCCTTCTTCTTGAAACATTTTTTCTCTTGTTCTAGGGGTCATAAGTGATTGTTTTGATTTTCAATCCAAGGTAATGTATGAGACCTAAGACTAGGATGCAATGAAAAAGATATGATTCTAAGATGGGATATGAAAAATGATATGGTATGATATGACCAGCTAAGAATGCAAGAGCTCAAAGGAAACTCTAGGTCCAAAGTCGGTTATGATGTAAAGGCTTTACTTGTGTTATGATGGATAGACACAAGGATCAATGATCAAGAGAGGGTATGTAGGAAATGATGGACTCCAAAATGATTTCCCTACTCAAGGATGATGAACCTCAAGTGATGCGGGTGATAGATAGCCAATGGTTTGATTTCAAGACCTAGGAAGAGTAGCCTAAGTGCAACCTAAGGTTTAGTTTGATCGATGATCAATATGAAAGGACTAAATTAATGGAACATGCAAAGTTTAGGTGAGATGGTCTCAATATGTAAAGGAGTTGAACATGCAAGAACTAGGTGGAATGATATTTGTATGCAAGGATTATGTAATGTCACCTATGTATGCAAGAATAGGAATATGCAAGGACTAGGATGAAAGGGATATGAATATGTAAGGACCATGAATATGCAAGGGCTAGGTGGAATGCAAGGACTAGGTGAAATGCAAATTCTAGATGGAATGAAAGAACTAGGCGAAATGCAAAGTCTAGATGGATTGCAAGGACTAGGTGGAATGCAAAGTCTAGATGGATTGCAAGGACTAGGTGGAATACAAAGTCTAGATGGAATGAAAGGACTAGGTGGAATGGAAGGATTGAAAAATCAAAACTGAATGATGATGACCCCAAGAAATCTAAGTGATAGGTTCACATTGTATGTTTGTGTTGTTGGACCCTTTGAGGTTTGTAAAGTTTGAGATGTTTCAAGTTACTAGGTGTGATGTTTGTTTGAGGTCTATTTTTGAACACACACGCATGACATAAAAGACAAAGTGTTTGAGTTTAACAATACAAGCACAAATCCTAAGGTTGGAAAGGACTATATTTGCTAGATTCCACGTGGGTTTCACCAACCACACTTATTCTTAGTGGATGAATCTAGAAGCTTGGTTACATGGGATCCCCCTTACATTGCACTCAATTCTCAGGCCAACCAAGCTTCCAACCCCCATAAATCTTCCATGGTGAGTTGATCACCTCTACTAAGAATTGCGAGAATGTGGATGCCTTCACAACGACCATTGTTGCGCTAGAAAATAGATGGGGTTTTGGAAACCACACAAAGGTTTTTAGTTCGGGACCCCCATTCGAGTGGCCATACATGGGGCACAAGATTAAGCTCCATTTATGAGGAACTCCAGCCTAAAGAGATTATGCTCTACAGGGTTTTGGGGAGTACTACTTGGTCCGTATGACACATCCACACTCATAATCCTAGGCTTTCCCTTAGGATTCACATTTATATACCAGTCGAGAGTAGCTTGGCCAAAAAGCTCCATTGGCGGACTCAGTCACCTTGGGGTGAGTACTTTTTCACACCAAGGCAGGCCCAAGTTCTAGATTCAATAATTGTTTCTCTTGCACCAAGGATCACACAATTGTGCAAGGGGAGAGGATACTTCAATTATTGAATCGGGTGACACATAAAATAGATGGGTCTAGCTTTCTGATCACCTAGTTTGCACAAGGTGAGAGCATAATCACCTACCACCTTCAAGCACAACAAACAATGCTCATTGAACCCCTAGTTAAGCCTATGTGAGAGAAGATAATTGTTCATTTTAAAGCACCGATTTGAAAAGTTTTCTAATCTAAAAGACAATTGGTTTCAAAATTATGTCTTCGACGAACGTCCTGCATCAAAATATCATTACTAGTCTCATGCCTCCTTTCTTCGACAAGCGAATGTTCGATTTTCAATTCTTTGCCAAACGAACCTACACAAGCCACAAAAGGATTAAATCAGCCCCCTACTAAGGCAAATCAACTCATGACCAAAATTAAAAAAAAATCTAAATTAAAATCTAAAAATTTATCCTAAGGTTAAAATGCAATCTAAAATTAATCTAAATTAAAACTAATTAGAAGATATTCTGGAATCTTTCTATTCCCATAGGGGGCATACATCCCCTATCGGAGCCATTGGTGGAGCTTTTCAATTCTTCCCCTTGTGAGTTTATTTTATTTTATCTTTGGCTCTAATTGGTTGGGTTTTGGGTTTTACAAATGAGTCTGGATCATAGGTGTTCTTTTCGAACGTTGACTTATTATTAACGGTGGCTAATTGTTTAAGTGTGGTCTTAACCCCTTTTGGTCATGACTTTACCGACCTCTCTTTACCTGTCCTCTCAATCTTTTGTGTCCTAACCGTATTGTATTTTTCCATAGTGTTGGGTTGGTAAATTTTTTTTGATTAACCTCTAAAAATATTTTTGACCTCGAGGGTCATTTCCTCATCCACCTAGTCAATCCCCCTTTTATAAATAACTTTTTCGCATGTGCAAATTGCATAGCCATCGGATGGAGTGATCTGCATTTGGACTGTTCCTCGCAGACCTCGTGAGGTTTACTGCTGACGTTGTAAAAGTCGTGTTAGGCGTGCGAGATGCTACCACCTATCACATATGATTGTGGGGACCAGTTTTTGTTCGCTACTCGATGATGGATGGTGGTGCTAACAACTATTTCTTTACTGACGCATCGTGGTCGTTCCTCGCTGACCTCGTGCAATTAAAACTTTAGTTTTAATAATTTTGCGAGGTGTGTGAATTGTTGACACATGGACACCGATGTTGTATGAAGGACGACCAAGGTGGGGCCCATTCTGTGCTGAGGTGGTGTCTGGTAGGTGATTTCATGTTCTCCTAATGAGTAGTGAATAAACGTGGCATTTTCAAACCGTTTTGACTCAATTTGAGTCGTTCTCCTAGCCTACATTGTTTTTGATCAATGACTAACATTTGAAATAGGCTGGTGTTGTACTATAGCCATTTTATCTTGTGCGAGTGAATAGTAATGGTTGAGTTCGACTCTACTCTCATAATTAAATGCTAAAAGATCAGTGAATTGTTATTTTCATGTGTATCTCCACATTGAAGAAGAATTGCTTCGTACCGAGCGAAGTAAGCCGTCTTTGTGATTTTCCAGCCTCACTGTCATTAATGTTCTATAAGTGAAACCGTAAGTAACACATATACCATTTATTGTTTTTTTAGAAGGTTTTATGATTGCTTGAAGAACCATTATTGATTGCTTCTTGTTCCGTTCCTGAAGGATTGTTCGAGTAGATTTGCTTTAAAGTATCTTAAAGCTTGTCTTGATAATTTTTGAGGCTTCTAGAATTGTGAAGCATTTTATGTTTAAAGCTATAGGGTGCGAGTTATAATTGTTAGACATATAAAAGCCCTAGCTCGAGTTATTCTCTATCTTGTATAAATGGCACCCAAGGCCCGAAGCTCTGGCTCTAAGGCCACTACTAGACCCTTTTCCTAGGATATTATAAATTTATTAAAGCCCTCTACTAGCCAAAGGCCTGAGGGAAAGGTTTTGTTCTATGGGCCCTTGCTCATAGAAGGATTAACTGACAAGGAATGTGCGGCTCAGGATGTTGAATTACCATATACTGGATGGTAGTTGTTCTCAAATTGGTTTGGGAATAGGAATTTATGTGTTCCTTTTTCTAACCCGTGGAGGTTGGATTTGGGCAAGATGGTGGTTCCTAATGTCTACTTGGATGTATATTTATTGAAAGATGTTGCAGCGAGGTATGAACCTATAACCAAAGTTGTTAGAACGCATTTTGGCATAGAAATGGTAAAGATAACCAGGGAGGAAATTACAAAATTATTTGTTCTACATGAATGGAGTCAGGATATGGTTGCCATAAATCTCGAGGCCTTCAGAGAAGAATAGAAAAATACCAAGGGTTTGTTCAGAACATCTCTTTTGGTACGTCATTTGGCAACCTCGAGAAAATGAAAGAATAAGAAACATGTGGTAATTGGCAAGAATGAGCCAAAGCCTTTTCTTGTAAACTATTTCTCTAAGTATTTCAAGAAGATAGTTTTTTCCTTGTGCCAGGTTCTGGGAATTAGTTTGAGGAATACTCTACCTACCAATGTCATGTACATGGCTGTAAACATTCAACATCCAGGTTTTAACATGGTATATGATTTTTCCACTTATTTGGCAGAGAAGATGCATGGGTGTCTAGTGGCTCTCAAGGAAGGAAAGAAGTGGGTTGCTTTCAGATGGTATTCCCTATTGATTCACATGTTTCTATATAGGGGCCAGGCAGTGTTTGAAAAGAATATAGAATTGAAGAAAAAGGAGGGTAGTATTGAAATGCTTGTCCAATATTGGACTACGATCCTTGATATGCATGATCACAAGTTTGATTATGTAACATTCCAAAATGTCTTTGGATCCAAATTGAAGAAGGCTCTAGTTCTTGATCCTCCTAGGATTCCTAAAGAGATTCGTGATTTCTTAAGGCCAATGGAGAGAAGGCCTGAATTGAAATTGACACATAATTGGGGAGATATTATCCCTTACCATAATACAACAATTTTCAGAGTATATGGCACAAATTTCAACCCTTATGTTTTACCGAGGGATGTGCCTCTGAGAATTGGATTTCTGGAAATCATGAGACAGTTGGGCTGTGCTCAAGAAGTACATTTGCCAGTAGAATAGAAGAAAGGGTTTTTCTCCCCTCAGTATATAGCGTTTACAATTTTTTTTATGGAAAAGACAGGATGGAAGGATTTGTACACACTTCTTAGACCTTATGGATTAAAGACTTTACGCCCTAGGAATCATGATATTGAGGGTTTTATTTCTCAAATGAAGGCTAAGCATCAGACTGGAACTTTTTTCCATAATTTCTACTTTCCTGAAGATATTATCGAGAACATTTTTTATTTAGATGTACAAGATGAGAAAAAGGAAAAATACCTCACCTTTACCAAGATGGTGAAAAGCGAGCACGAAAAGATAATTATACCTACATTCAATCCTATACTCGGTATTAATGGTGAGTTCAATAGGGCTACGTATGCCATTGACAATTTTGAGAGTTTGGTGGGAATTTTGAAGGATGAATGGGTTGTGGAAGAGAGGGGAAGTCACAAAATATCGAGGAGTACCCTAAAGTAAGGTTGGAGGAGAGGCCTACTTATTAGCCTCCAAAGAAGATAAAGGTTTTCTCTAGGAAAATGGGAAGCAGGGCGGGTGAAGTTGCTAAAAATGTTGCACCATCTTCTTTGCGGCAGTCATTGCCAAATATTGTTGATCTGGATTCCCCTCCGAGAATGGTTGACCAGACATGTCCCTCATCACCAAAGAGACAGAAAATTGAAAGAAAAAAGTTGGTTGATTATGATGATGATGAGGATGAAGAGATCATTGTTACTCCTGACAAAATGCATCAAGGAACACCATATTTCCCATTGGACACTCCATCAAGTTTTGGGGTAGTTTCTCTAAGGTTGGGAAAAGATGAAATAAGGGGAATAAAAAATAATGATGATCTAAGAATGGAGGCATGTAGAGAGTTCATGATGGATGACTCTTTTATCCAGACCAGTGCTTTTAAAGATTTTTTTGTGGAGAGCACATGTCTCATTCTATGCTGAGAAAGTGCCCCAAGAAAGAAGTTTGCACCCTGAGCTTCTAGAGAAGGTAATTCAATCTAAGGTAAGAGAACAAATGAAGGAAAAATTAAAATAAATAACACCACAGTAGCACCGAGCATTAGTATAGAAGAGTGGAGTATTGTTACTTCCTAAATGGGATAATGCTGATGATGTGGTGTTCGATACAATAACAAGGGCCAATAGGCCACTTCTTGCAATTGATGAAAAAGCTATGCTAGCACTTAAAGGGTCAACTTTTAGTGAAGAGTGGGATGCTTTTGCAATCTCGTCTCTGTCCACTGGATCCAATAAACTAATTGTTGCAGAACCATATGATTTCAATGGTCACTTAGCTATAAGAAGAGTTGTTGATACCCCAACATTGGAGGCTACTGATATGGTAGTAAATGTTGCCAAATTCACCAGGGCAACTGTTGAGGATCTGACCAAGGATCGGGATACTCTTAGAGGCCAATACAATGACATTATTATTGAATATAATAAGAGTCAACAAAAGGTGGCAGAATTAGAAACTGAGTTGGCCTTATTAGAATAACAAATGGAAACATTAAGGTCTCAATGGTAGGCTAGTTCTAGCCGCACTATCTCCGACGCACCAGTGGAGCAATCTCAACCCTCTTCACAAGGATAGTCCTTAGCTATTATTCCATATAACATGGGACAAGTGCCTATTGCAGTTGAAAGGGATAATATCCCAGGAGAAGGACTCTCTAGGGAGAAATTAATTCAAAAAGTTGAGGAATATAAGGAAATGGTTCAGCAAATCCCGGAGTCTGCAGGAAGGAGCAATTTGGTGATTGTGGACACTGTGCTGAAACATTTAAGCAGGAAAGTCCAGGGAAAACTGAATAGTGTTCATAAAAATTATGCTCTAATGTTGCAAGCACTTAGGATGTTCCCAAGAGATAGAGAAGTGGCCACCCCATTGCTGGATAGATGGAACCCCAGAATTGAGAAATTGAAATTCGTGGTAGTAGGAGAAAAACAACATGGGGATAAGTATCCTATTGTTATTTTAATTTACCAATTTGTCAAGGGAGTTGTGGAGAAGAAGTTTCAGGGGTATGTTGCCCCTATGGAGTTAAAGATCAAAGGGTTAAAGGCTATATATGATGGAAAGGACTTAACTCCTTTGCCACATATTCTACATAGTCAAGATGAGGTAAAAACTTTGCAGATTTGGAAGGATCAGATGACTAATATCATGATTGCTCAAACCCATGAGATATGCAGAAATGTTGACATTGGTATGTTGGAGAATACATTGGAGAAACTGTCATTTGTCATCAGTTTCTTAGAGAACTTTGATAAGAAGGCCATGTCAGTAATGGTGAAATATGCGCCCTATCGAGATAAGATTGGTCAAGTTATGGATTTTAATTGGCCATCCAAGGATGATTTTGAATTATGGAAAAAGGTGTTTGCAGATGAATTTGAAATATGAATACTATGTGTGGGAAATGAAAATTGGTCATGTATAATATAAGTTTGGCCTCAGAGTTTATATTTGAAAATATGCATTCTCCTTTCAAATTCAAGTACAAGGTGTTGAGGTGGAATAAATTGTTGCAACGGTTAAAGATGCCTTTTTCAACGTGAACAAGTGGCCCTTTGGAGGGGGGTTTCTTTTCTTCCATAACAACTAATGATTATTATTGTCTTATGCTTTTCAATCGCATGATGAAATTGTAACTGAATTAAGAATTAGCGGTCCAATTACAAATGGACATGTGTACTCTCTAGCTTGAGGCTTGTTGGCTCCCTTCTTTTATAAAAGGGAATTATGGGCTATGAGAGAGGTCTGCTGAAATATCGGAGATATGATAAATAGGAGTCTAGTGATACAAAGAGTATGAATGTAAATCCAAGTTTTAAGGTTTTGAGTCAAATAAGATAACTTAGTCAATCATGGGGTTCTTAAGCATGTTTGTGTTAAACATGCGAATGTTTTGAGTTTTTTTTTCTCTCTTGTTGTGATACTTTTCATGTATTATTAACGAAATATTGATCCAAGATGATTTTTATTGATCTTTATTTATTCTTTACTATGAATTACGTTTAACGATAGCTCTGGTTGAAATGATCGGTTAAATTCTTCAATTAATCAGTAAGTTCATGCAAGCTAACATTAGGATTCATAAAGAAGCAATAGACTCGGGTATAGATATATGGATTGTAATGTGATTCATATAGATCATAAGTTCTTAAGATGAAATTTTCCCTATAGTTCAGTTTTCTCTTTTGACTCCGCGCTTTGGGATATGGCACTGGAATTCTGATCACATTTTTATTCTCTCATGTTTTGTGTTATGGCTTCAGGATATTTTTATTCAAACAATTCCTATCAATCTATTTTAGTCATGTTTGTGATTCTCTATTAACTGGACCCGAGCCTTTTCAAGGAATAGCCAATTTCTTGAAGGATTTCATCCTTTTAGCATAAATGGGGAATCTATCTATTGTTTATCCATGTGCAAATGAATCATTTAATGTTGTATGGTAAGAGAAAATTTTAGGGAATACCCTCCTAGATCTTACAAAGTTCGAAGTGTAGGAGAATTAGCATTATCGTTGTTCTCATTAAGTTGGCCACACATTTCCTAGACTTTTATTATTGAACGTGGCAAGTTCATAGAAGCTCTTGGGAAATGCATTTGGGTTGCAATAAAAAATTCCAACAAGTTCCTAATAATAATCATGCACAAAATGTATCAATGTTGAGTAGCGATATGTCTTTATTCTCATTGCATTAGTTACCAAAAAAATTGAAGTTGATGGTTTGATGGGTCATTGTTAAGCATTAACCAAAAAAAAAATGGTCGGGTTTTTTCGAGTGAAAATTTTAGGCATGGCACAATAGTTCACTAATACAGAGGGGCAGAACACTTCAATTTACATTGAGATTAGCATGGGTATTTCCTATACATAAATCTCAGGGATTGACTCTTCCAAAAACAAGAATTGATATAGGACAGAGAGAAAGAACATGATTGAAATTTGTGGCAATCTCGCGTGTAAAATCTCTAGAGGGTCTAAGACTAATACCACCATTCACATATGACCATTATGAGAAAATTAAAAAGGGTAAACAACTTGCCAAGCACAACGCTGAAGAAAATAGAGTCAAACTTTTGGAATATAATTGATGTAATATATTTTTTTGTTCAAATTTGCTTCAATGTCTTTGATACCAATCTGGTTTTCAACCGTTGTAATTAATTGTTAACATTTTATATACCATTGTATGATATCATGATTTCTATCAAAGAAAAGTAAAATATCACAAAATGAACTACATATATGTAAGAAATACATGTTTATTTATTTTCTTCCATTTCCACTATAACTTGCATTTTGAATGTACTTAATTTTTTTTTTAGATACATTTTCCTAAAAGCATCTTGTTTAACCTTGCATCATTTTTTATATGGTTACGATATAATGAATACACACATATGTGTGGTTACATTATTTTTCATGTTTAATTTTATACTTTAATATTAATATCAAATAAATTAAAAAAAATATTACACTTAATAACCTTAAAAGGAAATAGTGTCTATATATATGACTTGAATTTAATATATTTTGAGTTTCTTTGATATCATAAATTTTCCTAGTGTTTACTCTCTTATATGGAATTTTCTCATTAGTTGGAAAATATATATTTTTTCGTATTTAATACTAATGTAAAAGAAAATAAGGATTTTCCTACGGGTGAGGAAGATGTCACATAATTTCCATACATTATGGGTGTCCATTTGGTTGTCGAATTATCACTACCATCTTCCATTCAATGTCCTCCTTCGTATAGAGGAGTTGAGTGTCTATTATTGGTTGAGAGAGAAGATGGTCAAGAGAATTAACAAATAATGGACCAAAAACTAGTCAATTTTTTTTTTGATAATTATGTTATGTACTTTAACTCTCTCTAGGAATCCAAGGTGAAAATGAACTTAGATGTAAAATTTAACAATCTTTAGATTAAAATGGTAGATTTTTGTGACTGGTCAGTTTTTTTATACCATGAGGTTCGAGATCTTTACCTTGTAGCATGCATTTGGAAGGTCACTATTAAGCCAATAGTGACCATTAAAAAACACACTCTATGTGATGAGCTCAATATGAAATTCATGAGATTTCTTAAGGGATAATCATAGATTAGTTATCACATGGGACCACTTGAGGAATGGTTGCTTGCTAATTTAGAGTTTAGCTACTCCATCATATTAATGGTGCATCCAGTCATGCCATCATTCAGGTTGTTACATTTACACTATGGGATACCTACATTGTATGTCGTTAACTCCAATGTGATAATTAAAGTTCGAACTATTCTTCATGATAGTGATAATGGACAGTTACCAGTGCAAAAAATGTTAACTAGTTGGAAGTATATTTGAAAATTATTTGAAAAATATTTGCAAAATATTTATACATTTTTGAACCATAGATTTTGGGGGAAAGAGGGTTCTCTGGCACTTCTAGGGTTTTCCACCTAAAAGGAGAGATGGTTTTCACACCCATCTCTCCTTTTAGGTGGAAAACCCTAGGGGGTTCATTCAAGACTAAATGCTAATGTGTTATGTGTGTGTGATTTTGAATGTGAATAGATGTTGAAAACTGGTGAAAGAAACTATCTATTCAATGCAAACTAATGAAATGCAAAATTGTTTGAAAACACAATGTTGTATGCAAGAATGACCTAAGAATGCATGCAAACTATAATAGAACTTAATGAAATAGAAGAGGTGCACCTAGAATCTGAAGTGTGATGTTAAGGATCTCTACAATCTTCCATATTCTACTGTTAAGGGCCATTGGGACACTTACGCCAAGCTAGGTGACTTAGTCCTGCTTCGAGGAGACTCTACCAGAACAGGTATCAGCGAAATGGGTATCTAGATCTGCAAAAACCACATTCCAAGTCTGGCAGTGGGACTAATTCACCAATGATGGCAACTTAGTCCGCCTATAGCTTTTGGGAATCTCAAAGTTGGAATCTATAGCTTTCAACTTGTACTTCTACTTCTGACATAAATCTAGATCCGAATTTGTAGACTTTGACATGTAGGTTGTCTCCAAGCTTCCTTTTAGGGTTTGTTGACTGTGAATGATGTTGATGAGATGTTGACACCTTTTAGCACCTTTCTCCTTGATAAATCTACATACAAGACTTGCAAAACACACATGTAAAGAGGAGGAAAAGGGTTATGGTTAGAGAATAAGGGCTTGCCTTAGTCAAACCCCATTTTGGTAATCAAACCTTAGAAAATAAAATGAAATGGAAAGGGAAAGATGATTGAAAAACATGTAAGTGCCAAAACTCACCAAACCCTTGATGTAGAAGTCTAAAGATATGCAAGTAATCAACTCCAATGGATGAAAGCTTGAAGTGCTTAGAGTGCTTGAATGCTTGATTGCTTAGTTAGGAAGCTAGATAGCTTGATCAGGAGATAAAATTTGAAGTGCTTAGAGTGCTTGAATTCTTGATTGCTTAATTAGGAAGATAGATAGCTTGATCATGAGATAAACTAAGGAGGAGGATGAAAATGAGTGGAAAACCCTTTTTTATACATGATTTTCATTAATTTCTCAAAAATACCTCATCACAGGCCGACCTTAGGGTTTAGAGAATAATATCCCGCTAGAATATTGAAATAAATTTAATTTTTATGCTATAAGGGACTAAGTCGCCCAAGGTGGTGACTTGTTCCCACCAAAGAAATTTCGCTAATTGTCATGAATTAAATTTTGATTAATGTTGTTTAACAAGATTGTCCTCCAAAACACACTTAAATATGACCTACAAGTCCATAATGGGGCCATTTAAACATAATAAAGGGTTAAGTTATTGATGAAAAGCCTAGGAAAGTGTGAGAGTTTGTTACAAATACTTAGAACACTTTGAAATATGGCTTGGTAAGTGATAAAAAGAGGTTGTTTAGGTGAATTATAATAGAAAGGTCCTAGAAAAGTGTGAAAGTGGATTACAACACTGCACAACACCTTTGCAAGAGACCATTAGGTTTTTGTTGTTTTGCAAGCATTCAAGGCCTAATGTGAATGTGTTGGCCACATTACAACATTAAATCTAGGCTAAATCTAGGCTAAATCCATAGGAAAGACCCAAATGAGTGAAAATTTCAAGGATACATTTTTCTACATTACAATTTTATCTATGACTAAATTCAATTTTGAAAATATTTTTTGAATATTGTTTAAAAGATATTACTAGTGCATAAATGTTTAACTAATTGAAACTATTTTTTTAACAAATTGAAAGTATTTGTGTTCTAATTAAATGGAAATGGTTGGTGTTAATGTCATGTTTTTTTATATACAAGTTGGTCTGATTTTAAGTTAATCTTTATAAAATCTAAAATCAGATACTTATGAAGCTAACATTAATCAAAACATTAAATTATAAGTTTGGGGAGGAATTCAACTAAATTTTAATGTGTAGTCTTATATATGGGAATTGAAATAAACAATGATGGAGAATATAATGAAATCATATATATTACTTTTGAAATGAATGTTAATGAAGATGTAAGCATTTTTAAGGTAGCTATTTTATAAGAGTTAAAAAAACTAATAATTATTTATTAAACATAAGCATTATTATTTATAGTTTTTTTAAGAAAAAATTATGTTATTGTAACTCAATTTAAAATAATTATTTTCATAATTATACGAATATTATTTAACAATTATTACGAGTGCATTAATTTATATTATTTTTGGTTAACAAATTGAAAGTATGTGTGTTCTAATTAAATGAAAATGGTTGATATTGATGTTATGTTTTTCTATATACAAGTTTGTATGATTTTAAGTTAATCTTTATAAACCTAAAATCAAATACTTACAAAGCTACCCTTAACAAAAACATTACGTTGTAAGTTTGGGGAGGAATTCCACTTACTTTTAATGTGTAGACTTATATATGGGAATTGAAATAAACAATGATGAAAAATATAATGAAATAATATATATTATTTTTGAAATGAATGTTAATGAAGATGTAAGCATGCTTTAAGGTAACTATTTATAAAGAGTAAATAAGTACTATTTTTTATTAAATATAGACATTCTTATTGGAATGTGAAGGAAACAATTATGTTATTGCAAGTGAATTTATAATAAAAATACTTTTAATTGCTTCACATTATGAAATTTAATTAAATATAAGCCTAATGATAAGAATATTTGTTACAAAAAAGTACTATTTTATAACTAAATTTTTAAAAATAATGTAAATATTAGACTAACTCTAATGTAATACGAAGAATAATCCTAATGTAATAATAAGACTAACCCTAACCCTAATTGAACCCTAACCTAAACCTTAATTTAACCCTATTTAAACTCTAACCCTAACCCTAATTTAATTGTAAACATAATTTTACAGTAACTTTATTTTAAAAGTGATAATAACCTTAACCCTAATACAAACCCTAGCCTTGATACTAATTAAATCCTAACTTAGATTAAATGCAAATTTTACCCTAAAACTAATAACAACCCTAATTGTACTATAATTAAGTACTAATTGAAATCTAACCTAACCCTAATTAAACCCTAATTAAAATATAACCCTAACCCTAATGTAATATTAAGACTAACCCTAGGTAACCATAATACTAACCCCAACCCTAATTGAATTGTAATCCTTATTGTTATACTAACCCTAGGATTCCTAATAAAACTATAAGCTAGCCCTTACAATAATTAAAGATAAATTAGGGTTAGAGATATAATTAGGATTAGTATTATTGTTAGAAGTAGAATTAGGTTTAGGGTTAGAAGTAGAATTAGATTTAGGGTTATGAATAGGTTTAGATTTCAATTAGGGTTAGCATTCAATTGAATTTATTAACAATCCATTAAGAACGGGTTTAATTAATGTTAGGGTTCAATTAGGTTTACATTTCAATTACTTTAATGGGAGAAATCTTTGAATTATAGTTAGGGTTAGCATAAAAGTGTGATTATTGTTCAATTAAACTTAGAGTTATGGTTCAATTAGGGTTATAGTTCAATTAGGGTTAGAGTTACTATTGCAAATAAGATTATGAATAGGGTTATAATTATGGTTAGGGTTAGCATTTTGGTTCAATTATGTAACAAAAAAAAAAATTAAAATTTAAAATTAAATATATTAATATATAATATGTTTAAAGCATAATTATATTATTATTATATATTAATACAAAATTATATAATTATATATTACAAAAATATTAAAAAAAATTCATATATAATAAAATACTATTATACAAAGAGATAAATTTGATGAAAGAGATAAATACAAAGAATGGAATTTATACATGGACCAATAGAAGAGAGGGTCTTTCAGGTATAGCAAAAAAATTGGATAGGTTCTTAGTGGTGGGGGAATGGAACCAGGTGTTGGAGGCTTCAATTCTCCCTTGGAGTGGCTCAGACCACTTCCCTATTCAGCTAGTGATAAAGTTAGATATGCTTAAAGGAGGCTCTCCCTTTAGATTTGAAAGTATGTGGATGAGAGATCCAAGCCTCTATGATCAGATATCGGTTTGGTGGAATGAAGTATGGGTAGGAAATCACTCCCATCTGTTTGCGTTCCACAGGAAGCTTGCACATATCAAAACAAAATTAAGAATATGGAATAAGGAACACTTTAAAAATATATTCGAAGAAAGTGAGAAGATGGAAAGTGAGCTAAAAATCCTAAATGAAAAAATAATCAAGGATGGCATGGGTCAGGCAGAGTTCAAGCAAGAAAAGGTTCTATTAGAAGCTCAGTCTGAATCCTTAGCAAGGTTGGAATGTCACTGGAAAGAAAAATCTTGGGAACAGTGGCTCCATGAAGGAGATAGAAATACAAAATTCTTTCACTGCTCAACCTTGGCTAAAAGAAATGTGAACATAATTTTTAACCTAGAGCGCTCTGATGGGTCTATTGCAAGGACAGATCATGAAATCAACCAGGAAGCCGTGGGGTTCTTTGAAGCACTCTTTCAAAAAGAAGATCAAATGGATCCAGAATCGAGAGAGGAATTCATTAGCTGTATCCCAAAAATGATCACAAATAATGAAAATTCAGCACTCTCAAAATCTATAAGTATGGAGGAAACTAGGAAGGAAACTTTTCAATTAGGTGCTGATAAGTCTCTTGGACCGGATGGTTTCCCAGCCTCTTTCTACCAAGATTATTGGGAAATAATCAAGAAAGATCTTGTCAAAGCTACTGATGAATCAAGGAGAAAAAAAGCAATGCTAGGTACAGCTAATCATACATTCATTACTCTCATCCCAAAAAAGAAGGAGGCTAACAAAATGGGGGAGTACAGACCTATCTCCCTATGCAATACACTATAGAAAATAATCGCGAAAAGAATTGCCAATAGGCTCAAACTGATAATAAATAAAATCATTTCAGAAGAATAGAGTGGTTTCATTTCAGGTAGGTCAATTGTTGAAGGGATAATAGTGACTCATGAAACTCTGCACTCTGCAAGAAAGATAAGACTGCCAAGTATGATCCTAAAATTGGATATATTAAAGGCTTATGATTGAGTGGATAGGCAGTTCTTGCTAGATGTGTTAATTGGATTTGGATTTGAAAAGGAATTTGTAAGCTGGGTCAAGTGTTGTATAAATGGGCCCAGGTTCTCAATACTAATAAATGGTGTGGCTCAGGGATTCATTGATTCAACCTGAGGGTTAAGACAAGGTGATCCTCTATCTCCATTTTTGTTCATAATTATGGCTAAAGCCTTGGGTAGGAAAATAAGTCAAGCCAAAGAGGAAGGTCTGTGGGAAGGCATTGAGGCCGCTCCTGGAGTAGGAGCTTGTACTCACCAACAATTTGTGGATGACACCATTCTCTTTGGAATAGCCACTAGAGTGGAGGCAAGATCGATCAAGGAAATATTATCCAAATAGAGTAAAGCCTCTGGCCAAGCTATCAACTGGAGGAAATCGGAAGTCTTTTTTCTTAACACCTAACCAAGTCTCCAATGTGTCCTCACAAGAATCTTGGGTATCAAAGCGGCTAGTCTTCCTAGGAGATTTCTTGGTATGCCACTCTTCACAGGTGGTAATCGATTATCCTACTAGGATAGAGTAATTGGCAATTGCATAAAAAAAATGGAATTGTGGAAAGGAAAATGGCTTACCTGGGCTGGGAGGCTCATCATGGTTAAAACAGTCCTGGCAGCTATCCCTATCTATTCAATGTCTTGTCTAAAAATCTCAGATGGGGTAATGGACCAGCTCAATCAAAGAATGAGAAAATTCTTCTGGAATGGCCCAGAAGAACTAAATAAATTCCCCTTACTATCTTGGGAAAAGGTATGCAAACCTCAGGCCTCGGGGGGAGCAGGTATTAGGTAGTTGGAAGTAATGAACTTGGCTATGGAGGAAAAGCTAGTATGGAAAATGTATACTAGTAATTAGAAGTGGGTCCGAATTCTGAGAAGGAAGTACCTGGATTCAAGTGAACCCATAAGCATAATCAGAGCTCTCAACCCTCCTAAAGGTTTAGCAATCTGGAATTTTATCTGTGACTGCAGAGACATTATTCATAAACATGTTACTTGGGAAGTGCATGATGGTCGAATGACCTCTTTCTGGGAAGATTCGTGGATGGCTTCCCCAAACTAAACAATATACAGGGCTTGGAGGACATCAAGGAAGTAACATCCAGGGTCTGGGGTAAAAAGCTAATCAATTATGGTGGTTTCTCTTGGGAGCATGGTATCAGGAAGTGGAATTGGAAAAACTTAGATTCTCTTAATGCCCCGGAAGCATAGAAAATCACCTTGAAAAGGGTTATGGAGGCTAGGATCTTCTCGGCTAGTGAGGGAGAAGATGTTATGCGATGGAGTGCCTCAATAGATGGGGAATATAAAGTAAAATTGGGCTACAAAATCAAGGAAAAAAGGATGCCAAGTAAATCTTGGCCTACCTCTTTATGCTGGGGGAGTGACATCTTGCCGAAAGCAGGGGTATTCCTATGGCTAGCATCTCAAGGGTGGATCCTTACCTAGGATAGAATCTCCAAGTTAGGTTTCAGATGCCCCAATAGATGTGTTCTATGTAAGCATCAGGCAGAATCTACATCCCATCTCCTTCTCTCTTGCCCTTATGCAGAATATTGCTGGAAACACATCCTTCGATCTCTAAATTTCCCCACCCCCATTGTGGAAAATCTGTGGGACTGGTTAGCAGCATGGCCATTGAAGGTCCATAAAGGGGTTTTCAACAACATTTGGTGCATTATCCCTTCCACAATTTGTTGGGAACTCTGGAAAGAACGAAACAGGCGTATCTTCCAAGATCAAGCAGTTGGGAGAGAACTTCATGCTGTGTGAATTATCAAAGCAATCATAGAACTTACAAACTACGCTGCAAGAAACATTCCCTTCCACAAAAATGTTTTCTCAAGCAAGGACATCGATATTTCAAATAAATTTACAGGGCTTCAAATTCCTCCATTATCAAGTAATCTAAAATCCCTTCAGAAGGATGCTGCTAGGCGTGGTATAGTATGGCAACATCCGCAACCCGGGTGGATAAAGATAAATTTCGATGGAGCATCTCTGGGTAACCCAGGAGCTACGAGTATTGGCTATGTGGCTCAGGACTGTGAGGGTAAAGTAATAGCTCAAGGAGCAAAGAGTATAGGTCAAGCGTCAAAAAATCTGGCTAAAATTAGAGCAGCACTGTGTGGCGTCGAATTAGGTAAAAAGATCGGTGCGTCCAAAGTTCATCTGAAGGGTGATTCATTGATTATAGTAAATGCTATAAGAAGCAACTCTACACCAAATTGGCTTCTAAGCAGATGGCTATATCCAATTCATACTCTGACCTCTTCATTTGAGGAATTTTGTGTTAGCCACATATATCGAGAAGGCAATTCTGTGATCGATGCACTGGCTAAGCAGGTGGCCTCAGAGTCACAACTCAGTTTGGTAGGAGCCACCTAAGTTCCCATGTGGGTAAGGGCTTATCCACAATAATGACAATGTAAGGTAGTGTTAGCATTAATGGTTGAAGCAAGTTAAGCTTGCCTGGGGAGGGGCGCGATCAGTGGGAATGTCAGCAATATCGTCCTCTCAAATCTGGCAGCTCATCTCAAGGTGCATAGATGTCACTTCAGGTGGATAGTCTCGAGGAAGTTGGTTATGATGGTTTTTTTCGTGTGAAGTACGGTAACCTTGTTGGCAAAAGGGAGGCTATCAGTTGATTATAAGTAATGTGTTCAGCAAGGCAAAACACACTTTGAGGATTGCAATTGAAAAAGTTGGGTTCTGGGCGGGCAAGAAGCTATGGACACCTTGGTATGTCTAGAAACTACATCCACCATGGTCCCCTTCCAAGGTGAAGTTAAGGATATTAGGCTTCGAGGCATCCTCACAGTGAAGGATAAGTATGTAATTCATGTTGTGAAAGTAGTGCTGGGGCGTGAGTTCATCTGGTCGTACAACAAACATCGACTCAACTCGGATATTTCAGAAATGTTTTTAGCTCTAGCTATCCATTGGGGAATGCCGAAGGCCAGGGTTAAAAATCTATGTCAACGTGTATTCAAGCATGCTTACTTGGGGGAAATCGACCCGGTGTTGGATAATATCAACGAGTATGGCCAAATTCCAATTCCGCAACACTACTACTTGCTGAAGCGGAGCGGTGGAAGGCCTGTACCAAAGTTCCCTATTCTGAGCTCTGTGGAACCTGAAGCTCTGGCTGAGTGAGGCGAAGAAATTGACAAGAATCTTCAATTCCTCCTGATCGCGGCTGATCTCATGGAGCCGATGACAAAAACGGAGTTGGGTATTTATCTAGTTAGAGAAGGCTTTGATGTGGACACTGACGACGAGGAGCTCTTTGGCCCGGTTCTCCCATTTCTCCCTGAGTTTGGGGAAGATTGGGTCGAGGATGACGGTAGGGACGTGGAGGTTATTGCTAATGGCCCAGCCCACAAAAGATGCAAACTAGACTGCCCAATAAAGAATCGTGCTACTCACGCCAAACAAATGCGTAAGGAAGTTGCGGCCCAAGGTCATGGTTATGATGCTAACAACCCTTTGTTCACTGCAATTCACAACCTCTGGAAGCCAAAAGGAAGAAGGCTCAATTAAGTGTGGTGTAAGGATGTCTGGCAGTAACTGTAGTAGCTTATAGTATATAAGTTAGGTCATAGAAAAATAGCAACATAGTATTGTTCATGGTATGTAAGTAGTGGTGTTTGGTTATGTAATCCTACCATGTAATCTCTTCCTTCTTTGGTAATCAATATATATGGTGCTGGCCTTACCAGTTATTAATCTATCAAAAAAAAAATATACTATTATATAATTAAATATTAATTTATTTAATGTCTTCCATCTTGTTCATAGAATATGGTAAGGGAGCAACCCTATATTCTTATTCCATCCCTCTTCCAAAAATAACATAAATTATAAATAATAATATATCTTATCCTAACGCTAATTTTAACAAAAATTGTAATTGTGTCTCCAATAGTAACCTTAACCCTAATACCAAACCCAACCTTAACTCTCCCTAAATCTAACTATACTCCTAATACTAAAGATAATTATATTTGTAGTCATAACCCAAACCCAAACAATAACCCTTTTACAAAACCATGAACCTAACTCCAATCCTAATTCTAACCATAACCCTAATTTATGCAATATTTAAACTCTACTTCTATCTCAAAATGTAATCTTAGCAAAAGCTCTAATTAAAATTATGTCTCCAAGCATAACTTGTAGTGCCCCTCCATGATTCACACATTCATGATGTTTGAATTAAATTGCTTTTAGAATGTTGTTTGTTTTGATGATGAATTAAATAAATTATGTCGATAAATAGTTTTGAGTTGCCTTGATTAATTAATTTATTAAATCAAATTGTTAAGTCATAAAGTGTTTTTATAATTAAATATAAAGATAATTATTATTTAATGCTGAGTTTTTAATAATAAAGTAAAAGGTGGGAAAATATTAATATGAAATAAAACAGTAAGAAGGAATGTTGTAATTTTGGCATGCAAGTTCATGTGGAGTCTTGAATTGTTTGTCGTTAAGGAGATTGATATCTTATTGGAGATTATTGAGATTTTATCTGATTTTTGTTTTTGGAAATAAAACAACTTTTCTTTTTTGTTAATAATTGTCTCGTGGGGAGAGATTTAAGGAGGAGGTATTTTTTGTTCTCGAAAGAGAACTTTGTCTGCCAGAATTATACGTTGAATAACTTTTTTTGATTGATTGTTCTCAAAATTAGATTGGGGAGAAATTCTTCTCTAGAATAATTACATTTTTATGAATTATTATTGAAAATAAAATATTGAATTGGGAAAAATGGATATCTATGTAATTATTATTGAGAAGGGATTGTGGTTCAAGGGATGCATAAAGGGATTTTATTTTCTACTCAAAATCGATATGTAGAGAAGGAGGAATGTGGGATTCTCGAGGAAGCCAGTGAGTTTGTCGAACAAACGAGGATCGAACACTCAATTTGTAAGTTCTAACTTTAAGTTTCAGGTATGTAAATCGACCCTACCGTGTAAATATTTAAACTACTATATTGGGATCGTTCAACAATATAAGGCCCTACAGTATATTATGTATTTATGATTGAGACTTTATGTAATTTGTACATTTGCATGCATGGTGACGACTTATACAAATCTTCTCACAAACCCGAAATCACACATAGTATGTGTTTCCTTGCCTTGAAATGGAGATATTTCATTTTGTTGTATGATTGGTGCATAGGGGAGAGTTACAGATTTACCTGCCGCCATATAGGAATAACGATGATTCAAGAGAATTGATCTTAGGTTTTGTCAATAGGAGATTTATAAATCTTTTGTATATACATATATCTACAAGTGGAGTTGCCAGTACTATGTGAAGACATAGGCGATCAACTATTTTAAACTATAGTTTTGAGGCCTTTCGTTAAGTGTTCCATTGTGCCTTGCTAATTGTGTATTCGTCATTCAATGAGATAAATTTTATGCGAACTTGATACTCTTGCTACTTTCATTCGCCATGTCAATTCCTCCAACTTTTCGTACCTCACCCGTGTCTGTGGATGTGATCTATTTTCTACACAAAAAAAATGTACCATTTTATGGCGTTCAATCCAACTGCATCAGGGTATCTTTTTAATTTCGCTAGCTTTCATCAATCTCCTTACTATTTGAACCGAACCACACCTGGTCTTTACTTGCTTACTATGTGATTTAATTTATATTTGCAACCTCTTATATCATTGCCAATAGAAAAATTCCTTCCCCTGAGTTCGTTGCTCACACATAAGGAATTCTTAGAAAAGGCCCTTCAAGATTCTTCCATACCTAATAACATATTTCCTCCAAATACAATAATTTTGGCTTCCACGAACAACATGAGACAAATAGGACTTCACTATTTCCACCATTCTTCCTACGCTAATGCCCACAATATGAGTGATGCATTTGATCAAATTGACCTGCATGGGGAGATATTGTAGAGAGGAGCAAATATTCATTAGAATATGACGTGAATAGGGAGAATGGTGGTAATGAATGAAGAGATCGCAACAATCAACAATGACAAGTAAAGAAATAACACGGCCTAGAAGAGTGAGTACATAGCTTTGCACAAATAGATCGACCAACACAAACTCATCTAGTTTGCTATGACTCAATTTCCACAGTCACCACTTATTTCATATCGCATATGTTAAGACTTCGATGTGTTGCCTTATTCTTGAGTTCAATGGAGGTTTAATTTGTTTAGAATTTGATATGATGGTTGTTCATTGTATTTGATCTTTGCTGAATCTCCTGTGTGTATGTAATTCGATGTATACCCCTTGTTCAGTGTTCAATGCTTTGCCTCGGGTGTTCGATGAAAATATGTTTTAACTGATATTTGATGTGAATACAGTATATTGGTATTTAATGTTCTGCAATTTGCTTCATTTGATGAATATACTTTAGTCTGGCATTTGATCTTTGTATATATAAAGATATATAAATGAATATAAAGCTATATATATATCATATCAAAAGTTCAAATAATATATTACAAATAGCATTCTATTTATTATGCATAATTATATATGTATATGTATACTTGAATATACATATTATGGTGTTAGCAAAGTATATTTTTTCCTTTATAAATAAGTGATTATGTTAGATAAGTAAGTGGGGAAGTTAACTAGGAAAAAATGGATTTATTTGTAATTGGGAGGTTATTATTGAAGGAGTTGTTAAGTATGATAGATTAATGAAATTATATATATAAATATATATATATATATATGTATGATATCAAAACTGATGTGAAGGTTTTCAATAGTTAAAATCTAATTAAGTAAATGGGTTTATATTCAAGTTGAGAAAAGACGAGAATTGGATTCGAGAGCCATTGTAGTTTTCCTTAAATGTTTCATCTAGTAAATTCATTTGAGATTCTTTAATTGTTGAAGTGTTATATATTAGTGTTTGGGTTGTGAACGTTGTCCATAGATATGGTTAATTGATTGAATATAGAATGTCGATTTCATTTGTAATCATTAAAGTTGAATTCGAGGTTGTAATGTTTATTTGTTTCTTGTTTGGAACGAGGTGTTGAATTAGTGAAAATGAGAAGACTTTGATTATTGTGGTTGGTTTTAATTTTGAGTGGATTTTGGTTATTATTTTATGGAGGGAGTCTTTGTGGTAAGTGAATAACAGTGGTCTTCCACAGGCATGGGGAAAAGTATCTTGGATGTGGATTTTATGATTGTTTATTGAAAAGGTTGATAATATACTTGAAATGTGTTCACGAGGGTCTTTAACCTTGCACTACTTATTCTTTATTATGGTTGGATTTGTGAACAAGTGGGTACATGGATCATTCTAAGTGTATGTTCATGTGGTTTTGTAATTTTTGCAAGAAGTCTTTACCGTGTTTTGATGTTTTGGGTCTTCTAGTTGCTAGCAAGGGGAGTGGCTCTCAATTGGGAAAAAACCCAAAGTGGTGTCTAGGGTAACCTATTGGGAGTTTCTTAACTTAGTGATAACCTAATTAATGAATTAAGTGGTTGGGTAGATTACACATTAATCAAGATAATGGTAAGCCTGACTCATGGCTCAAGTTATCATTTAGGCTTGAGATGAGATGGGACGGTCTGTAACGGAAAGATTAACTGCCTTGTTCTCATGAAAGGTATGTTGATTCTGCATGAGTTTTTGTTGGGACCAGGGATCGAGAGAGGTCAACAGGGTAGCCCAAGATGGGGGTTGGGCTCTAGGAAGATCTGCATGGGTAAGCCATATCAAGTTATGTGATGACACTCTTCCCTATAGCAACCTAGCAGTTCCTAGTCATGTGTTCCCTTTTATGTGTGAATACCTCTGGAAGCAATGTCTCTATTATGTGATTCTCATGTTTTATTGAGTTATGTTGGAGCCATTTTTAGTCCTTTGTGTTAGCCTTCTATTTTCTTGATTGCTTGATGTAGTGGGACCTTATTGTTATCTCCTAGCATAGGCGGTCGACCTTAGGGTTCCACATGGTTGGGTGGATTGTGGTTTTTCCTCCATTGGGTTTCCCCTTGTTGTCCATGTGCATGAAGGAGGTACTACTTTTAGCAGGTTCCAGATCTTGCATCAATTCGAGGGGACAATTACTTATGTTATGTATTGTATTTGTATATCCTTTATATCATGAAATGTAATTCTGATGTAGTCTTCCTGTTTTGTTTAGGGAAGTATTGATGTAACCTTGTAGTTATGTAATGATGTACTCTCATGTATGAGAATTTGTATATGTACTCATTGGTTCATATAATATGATCTTTAATGATGTTGTATCTTTGGAAATATATATATGTTCATGCATTTAATGTAATGGATTTGAAATGAACTCTTGTAGTTAGTTATTCTCGATGTATGTTTAGATCTTGTTCATTAGGTATGTTGGTAATGTATTCATTGAACCTTAGAGGACATGGTTTACCTTTTATGTTATGTTTAGATATGATTTACAACTTGGGTTATTTTTATTTATTTTTAAATGTGTCATTATTGTAGTATAGGTGTGTTTTCCTCTAGGGTTGTTTGGCAAGGTGTTACACCTAGTATTAGAGCCTAGGTTCATACATTGGGCACTCTAGTTTTATATGATCCTATTATGTTTCCCTTTTGTTTAGACTCTTGAGCTTATTTTTTTTCTTGTTTGTCATCCTCGCTTAGCAACCCAAGATTTGTCCTTTGGTGGTGTTTGTCTAGTGGTGTAGAAAATCGATGGAAAGGATAGGACCCTCGGTGTAGTGCGCAATGCTCCGATATTCTTCCTATTGGGATACATTATGGACCCTTATGTAGCCTTGTGATGTGATTCTCGATGATGTGAATGGTGTGTGTATGTGAAGAATGTATGTTAAATCTAGAATATTGTGCTTATGAAGTGATAAATTATGTTTCCATGCTTCTAAAGGTATAAAATCATGATCATGTCATTGAATATGTTACGAGATCAAGTGCTATATACCAAATAAATTAGAACATCTTAGATGTAAATAAGGGATATTTAACAAAAATGTGTGCTTTTTGTGCATAATTATGCTATTTTTTATAAAAGTGTAGCATTTTGAGGTAACGAATCAGCTTGAATGACTCATACTAATGTGTTATGTTTCCACCCTAGTTTGTGACTTCTAGGTAATCAGCTTCAGAACTCAGTGATGAAGGTAAAGGAGTGGGTATATTTAGGTGTAGGTACTAATGATGTTAAGCAGTGACCCATTCTATGATACAATACATGATATAGAATCATGGTTATGATCATTATGCGATTATTATTTTTATTGTTAAGTAGTGGATTGTTTACGAGTTGATTCAATTATTAGGGTTGTTCTGACTAATATGTTCATCTCATCATGGTTACTATGCAGTTGCTGAGGGATTGATGCATGTTGTTCATTATGTGACTATTCCTATTATACATTGATGTGGTTACTTGTTTGAGGTGTCTTGGTAAAAGGGATAGTGTTGCATTACTCATTCGTGAGTACCCTTCTATGCTACAATTTCCTTTCACGATGTGTCTGACTGTATGATTATATATGTGTGTGTGTGTGTGTGTTTGACCATGTTGTTTTCTTCAAATTGTAGGTACCAGACACCAACTCCACCTGAATTGACAGGTCTGAGTGTGCCTTAAACCCAATGGAAATTATTGAATGGAGATAATGTATGGTCCCCTACCCTACCCATCATCCTCGAAGAGGATGAGTATCTAGTACATCACCACATTAGTGTGTCTGTGATTAGTTGGTCTTGTTTCTCGACCGTGGTTAATGTTTAGGTAATTGTTTGAATTTTGGTTTTCTTGATTATTTTAGGTTTGTTTGTATTTATTTTAAAAGAAGGTGAACGTAGCATTATTTAAAAAATTCTTCAATTAACATTGTATGTTTTACTCTAACCTTGCGATTTCCAAGAGTAAGTTGAATCTTAGGAGGAGGATGTAGTGCCCCTCCATCATTTGACCTTTCATGATGTTTGATTAATTTTGTTTGGGGTTGTTTGAATTAAATTGGTTTTATAATGTTGTCTATTTTGATGATGAATTAAATAAATTAGGTTGATAAATAGTTTTGAGTTGCCTTGATTAATTAATTTATTAAATCAAATTATTAAGTCATAAAGTGTTTTATAATTAAATATAAAGATAATTATTATTTCATGTTGAGTTTTTAATAATAAATTAAAATGTGGGAAAATATTAATGTGAAATAAAATAGTAAGAAGGAATGTTGTAATTTTATATGGTTAAAATGTTTATTGTTAGAAGGTTTTCACTATCTTCAATATAAAAAACAAGTTAGAGGGTTTTGGCATGCAAGTTCATGCAGAGTCTCGAACTATTTGTCATTAAGGAGTTTGATATATTATTGGATATTTTTGAGATTTTATCTGATTTTTGTAAATTTGGAGATTAAACAACTTTTATTTTTGTTAATAATTGTCTGGTGGGGAGAGATTTAAGGACGAGGGATTTTTTTCTCTGAAATAGAGAACTTTGTCTGCTAGAAAGATCTGTTGAATAACTATTTTTGATTGATTGTTCTCAAAATTAGATTGGGGAAAATTTCTTCTGTAGAATAGTTGCATTTTTATGAATTGTTTTTGAAAATAAAATATTGAATTGGGAAAAATGGATATCATGTCATAATTATTATTAAGAAGAGATCATGGTGCAAGGGATGCATAAAGGGATTTTATTTTCTGCTCAAAATTGATATACAAAGGAGGAGGAATGTGGGATTGTTGAGGAAGCCAGTAAGTTTGTCGAATAAAGGAGGATCGAAGAATCAATTTTTAAGTTCTACCTTTATGTTTCAGGTATGTAAATCGACCCTGCTATGTAAATATTTAAAGTACTATATTGGGATCGTTCAAAAATATAAGGCCCTACAGTATATTGTATATTGATCATTGAGACTTATATCTAATTTGTACATTTGCATGCATGGTGAAGAGTTATACAAATCTTCTCACAAACCTGAAACCACACATAGTATGTGTTTCCTTGCCTTGAAATTTAGAGATTTCATTTTGTTGTATGATTGATGCATAGGAGAGAGTTATAGATTTTCCTGCCACCATATAGGAATAATGATGATTCAAGAGAATTGATGTTAGGTTTTGTCAATAGGGAGATTTAGAAATATTTTGTATGTGCATATATCAACAAGTGGAGTTGCCAGTACTATGTGAAGATATAGGCAATCAACTATTTTAAACTATAGTTTTCAGGCCTTTCATTAAGTGTTCCATTGTGCCCTACTAGCTGTCTACTCGTCATTCAAAGAGATAAATTTTATGTGAACTTGATACCCTTGTTGCTTTCATTTTCCAATTTAATTCCTCCAACTTTTCATACCTCACCTGCGTCTATGGATGTGATCTATTTTCTACACAAAAAGCATGTACCATTTGATGGCATTCAATCAAATTGCATCAGGGTATCTTTTTAATTCTGTTAGCTTTCATCAATCTCCTTTCTATTTGAACTGCACCACACCTGGTATTTACTTGCTTACTGTGTGATTTAAATTCTATTTTCAACCTCTTTTATCATTTCCAATAGAAAAATTCCTTCCCCTGAGTTCATTGCTCACGCATAAGGAAATCTTAGAAAAGGCCCTTCAAGATTCTTCTATACCCAATAACATATTTCCTCCAAATACAATAATTTCAGCTTCCATGAACAACATGAGATAGATATGACTTCACTATTTGGATCATTCTGCCTATGCCAATACCCACAATATGTGTGATCCTTTTGATCAAATTGACCTGCACAAGAAGATATTGTAGCGAGGAGAAGATATTCATTAGAATATGATGCAACTAGGGAGAATGGTGGTAATGAATGAAGAGAACACAACAATCAACAGTGACAAGTAAATAAATTGAATGGCCTAGAAGAGTGAATACATAGCTTTGCACAAATAGATCGACCAACACAAACTCATCTAGTTTGCTATGAATCAATTTTCATACTCACCTCTCATTTCATATCGCATATGTTAGGAGTTCGATGTGTTGCCCTATTCTTGAGTTCAATGGGGGTTTAATTTGTTTGGAATTCGATGTGATTGTTTTTCATTGTATTTTATGTTTGTTGAATTTCCTATGTGTATGTAATTCAATGTATACCCCTTATTCGGTGTTTGATGCTTTACCTTGGGGTGTTCGATGAAAATATGTTTTAATTGATTTGATGAGAATACAGTATATTGATATTTTTTTTTTTGCAATTTGCTTCATTTGATGAATATACTTTAGTTTGGTATTCAATCTTTGTATATATATGGGTAAGTGCACCAATCTATGACACAATTTTGATGCCAAATTGCAAAAAAAGTCTATAATAGGCCATATTGCGCTCGCCAAATTTGGAGAGTGCCAAAAAGGATTGGTAATACCAAGCCAATTTGGCGAGTGCCAAATTTGGCATGCACCAAATGGCTTGAATTTTGTAATGAGTGAACAAGTGTGAGATCTCTTTCTTTTTGCAATGAATTTTGGAATACATTTTTCTAAACTCTTTTATTTTCGCTTTCTCTTCTAGGGAAACTATATACATGAAATAAACATTTAAGTATAAGTTGCCATTTACATATGGACATTTACTTTCTTATACTTTGAGTTATATTGCATGTATATAGCAAGGATGTTTGAGAGTGGTTTCAGATATCTAGGAATTATAATGCAAATTCTAGTTTTTGGAAGATCTTAAAAATTTCAGGCTTAGTCAAATTCCAGTAATCAGCAATTCAAATTTCAATAATCAGGAGGTCAAATTTTAGTAGTCAACAAGTTGTATACTCTCTCTCCTTCTCTCTACTCCCTATCTCTCCACTCCCTCTCTCTATCTCTCTCTCTCTTCCTTCCTCTCTCTCACTCCCCTCTCTCTCTCACACATGCCTCTATCTCCTCCCTACATCCGCCTCTCTCCCTCCCCTCTCTACTTCTCTCTATCTATTCTCTCTCTAAATCTCCTTCACTCTCTACTTATCTTTATCTCCCCTCTCTCTCTTTACCTACCTCTCCCTCCATAACTTTTTATCTCACTTATGTCTCCCTCCCTACCTCTTTCCCTCTCTACTCTCTATCTCTCCTCTCCCTCCCTCTACCTACATCTCTCACTCTTTATCCCTCTCTTCCCCCGCTTTCTCTCTAACTCTCTCCTCTCTATCTCATGATTCTCTCCCTCCCTCTCACTCTCCCCTCTCTATCTCACAACTTTCTATCTCTCTCTCTCTCACACAAACCTCTATCTCCCTCGCTAACACTCCCTCCCTCCCTCCTTCCCTCTCTACTTCTCTCTATCTCTCCTCTCCCCCCTCTCTAGACCTCACCCTCCCTCCACTTCTTTTTGTCTCTCCCCCCAATCTCTCTCACTATTGTCTCTCCCTCCCTCCCCCTCTTTCTCTCTCAATTGATATTTTTCTATATCTCACCATTCTCTCTCTCACTCACACACACATCTCTATCTCCCTACATCTCCCTCTCTCCCTCCTCTCTCTACTCTTTATCTCTCCTCTCTCTTTCCCCCTCTATACATACCTCTCTACGTCTCACTTATCCCTTTCTACCTCTCTCTCCATCCAACCTCCCTCTCTCTCTTTATCTCTATTTCTCATTCTCTCCTTACCTCTCTACTCTCTATCTCACCACTGTCTCCATCTCACTCTCCCTCCTTCCCTCTCTCCCTCATATCCATCACTCTTTCCTTCTCTCTCTACTTACCTCTCCCTCCACTACCTACTACTCTCTCCCTCACCCCTCTTTCTCTGTTACTCTCTCCTTCCCTCTCTACTCTCTATCTCTCCCCCCTTCCCTCTCTAATCTCTTTCTCTCTCTCCACTTCCTCTCTCCCCTCATTTTCTCTCCTCTCACTCTCTCTCCCTCTTACACACACTCACCTCTATCTCCTCCTTTACTCTCCCACCATCCCTCCACTATCTACTTCTCTCTCTCTATCATCTCTCTCTACATCTCCTTCCCTCTCTATTTATCTTTATCTCCCCTCTCCCTCCCTTTACCCACCTCTCCCTCCATCACTCTATATCTAAACTTTTTCTCCTCCCTCTCTCTCTCTCTCTCTCACACACACACACACACACACACACCTCTATCTCCTCCCTACATGTCCCTCCCTCCCCTCTCTACTTCTCTCTATCTCTGCTCTCTCTACATCTCCTTCCCTCTCTACCTATATTTCTCTCCCCTATCCCTTTGTTTACCTACCTCTCCCTTCATCACTCTGTATCTCACCTATGCTTCCCTACCTAACTAGGGTTGAGGGATTAAGGGTCAAGGGTTGAGAATTGAGGGTTTAATGTATAGGGTAGAGGGTAGAGGGTAGAGGGTTTAAGGGTTGAGGGTTGAGGGTTGATGGTTGAGGGTTGAGGGTTGCGGGTTGAGGTTTGAGGGTAGATGGTAGAGGGTAGACGGTGGAGGATAGAGGGATTAAGGGTCAAGGGATTAAAGGTTGAGGTTTGAGGGATTAGGTTAGAGAGTTTACTCAAGTTTAAGGGTTTAAGGGTTTAGGGATTGAGGGTATAGGGTTGATGGTAGAGGGTAATGGGTTTAGGGTAGAGGGTATCGGGGTGAGGGTTGAGTGTTTAAGGGTTGAGGGATTAGGGTAGAGAGGGAGGGAGATATGGAAGGAGATATGGAGGGAGAAGTGAGATAGAGAGAAGGAGAGAAGAGGAGAGAGGGATAGAGATATATTAGGGTTGAGGATCCAATGTATAGGATAGAAGGTTGAGAATTGAGGGTATAGGATTGATGGTTTATGGTATTGGGTATAGGGTATAGGGTAGAGGGTAGAGGGTAGAGGGTAGAGGATAGAGGGTTGAGGGTAGAGGGTAGAGGGTAGAAGGTTTAAGGGTTTAGGGTTTGGGGTTGAGGATTTACAGTTGAAGGTAGAGGGTTTAGGGTATAGGTTTAAGGGTATATGGTTGAAGGATTAGGGTTGAGGGTCTAATGTATAAGGCAGAGGGTATAAGGGTTGAGGATTAAGGGTTGAGGGTTGAGGGTTAAGGGTTTAATGCATAGGGTAGATGGTAGAGGGTTTAAGGGTTGAGGTTCAAGAGTTTAAGGTTGAGGGTAGAGGGTTGAGGGTATAGGGTTGATGGATTATGGTTTGGGGTCCAACATATATGGTACAAGGTATAGGGGTTGAGGAATTATGGAAGAGAAGGTGGGATGGATGGAGGGAGAGATGGAGGGAGAAGTCAAATAGAGATAAGGAGAGAAGAGGAGGGAGGGAAAAAGATAGATGAGGGTTGAGGATCTAATGTATAGGGTAGATGGTTGAGAATTGAGGGTATAGGGTTGAGGACCTAAAGGTTTCATGGTTTAGGTTATTGGGATGATGGTGTAGGGTTTAAGGGGAGGGAGGGTTAATGGTAGAAGGTAGAGGGTTTAACGGTTTAGGGTTTAAAGGTTAAGGGTTTAGGGTTTAGGGTTAAGGGTAGAGGGGAGAGAGATAGAGGGAGTGAGTGAGTGTGTTAGAGAGAGAGACCTAAGAGAGGGAGAGGGGGAGAGGGGTAGAGGAGAGATAGTTTACGGTTTGCGGTTTAGGGTAGAGGGGAGAGAGATAGATGGAGGGAGTGAGTGAGAGATAGAGAGAGACCTGAGAGAGGGAGAGGGGGTAGGAGGGAGAGTCTTGCGAGAGAGAGAGGGAGGGAGTGGGAGAGATGGAGGGTAGAGGGTTAACGATATATGGATAAGGGTTAAGGGTAGAGGGTTTAAGGGTTTAAGGGTTAAGGGTAGAGGGCTAAGGATAGAGTGGAGAGACATAGAAGGAGTGAGTGAGGGAGAGATAATTTAGAGAGGGAGAGGGGGTAGGAGGGAGAGGGAGTGGGAGAGAGATAGACGGTAGAGGGTAGAGGGTTTTAAGTGTTTAGGGTTTAAAGGTTAATGGTTTAGGGTTAAGGGTAGATAGGAGAGAGAGGGATAGAGAGAGACATAGAGAGAGAGAGGTGATAGAGAGAGAAGTAGAGAGGGAAAGAAGGTGGAGATATTGAGAGAGAGGAGGCAAGGAGGGAGAGAGAAATAGGTATAGAGGGACAAATAGGTAGAGAGAAGTAGATATGAAAGCAGAGATAGAGGGAGAGGTAGGGATGGAGAGAGAGGTGAGACAAAAACAAAGAGAGGTCTAGGTAGATAAAGGGGGGAGGAGAGAAAGATAAATAGAGGGTAGAGATAAGGGTAGAGGATAGAGTGTTTAAGGGTTTAAGGGTTAAGGGTTTAGGGTTTAGAGTTAAGGGTAAAGGAGAGAAATAGAGGGAGTTAGTGAGAGAGAGAGAGAGGGAGGGAGTGGAAAAGAGATAGAGGGTAGAGGGTAGAGGGTATAGGGTATAGGGTAGAGGGTAGAGGGTAAAGGGTTAAGGGTAGAAGGGAGAGAGATATAAGGAGTGAGTGAGTGAGAGAGATACCTCAAAGAGGGAGAGGGGGTAGGAGGGAGAGACTTGAGAGAGAGAGGAAGGGAGGGAGTTGGATATAGATAGAGGGTAAAGGGTTTAAGGTTTAAGGGTTTAGGGTTAAGGATGGAGGGAAGTAGATAAGAGGGAGTGAGTGAGAGAGAGACCGGGAGAGGGGGTAGGAGGGAGAGACTTGAGAGAGAGAGTGGGAGGGAGTTGGAGAGAGATAGAGGGTAAAGGGTAGAGGGTAGAGTTTTTAAGGATTTAGGTTTAAGGGTTAAGGGTTAAGGGTTAAGCATTTAGGGTTATGGGTATAGTGGAGAGAGATAGAGGGAGTGATAGAGAGAGAGGGAGGGATTGGCAGAGAGATAGAGGGTAGAGGGTAAAGGGTTAACGGTAGAAGGGAGAGAGATAAAATGAGTTAGTGAGAGAGAGAGAGACCTGGCAGAGGGAGAGGGGGTAGGAGGGAGAGACTTGATAGAGAGAGAGACAAAGAGAGGGATTGGGAGATAGATAGAGGGTAGAGGGTTAAGGCTATACTATTGAGGGTTTAAGGGTTTAGGGTTTAAGGGATAAGGGTTTAGGGTTTAGAGTTTAGGGTTAAGGGTTAAGGGTAGAGGGGAGAGAGATAGAGGGAGTGAGTGAGTGAGAGAGAGACCTACAAGAGAGAGAGTGTGGGTAGGAGGGAGATTCTTTAGAGAGAGATAGGGAATGAGGGAGAGTCTATATATCTCCCTCCCTCTCTCTCTCTCAAGTATCTCCCTCCTACCCCCTCTCCCTCTCTTTGTTCTCTCTCTCTTAGTCACTCCTTCTATCTCTCTCCCCTCTACCCTAAAACCTTAACCCTTAAACCCTCTACCCTCTACCCTTAACCATCCCTCCTCTTTCTCTCTCCCACTCCCTCCCTCTCTCTCTCCCAAGTCTCTCTCTCCTACCGCCTCTCCCTCTCTTAAATCTCTATCACTCTCTCACTCACTCCCTCTATCTTTCTCCCCTCTACCCTTAACCCTTAATCCTATATCCTTAATCCTTAAAATATAAACCATTAAACCCTTAACCCTCTACCCTTAACCCTAAACCCTTAACCCTTAACCCTTAACCCTTAAACCCTAAAGCCTCTACCCTATACCCTTAACCCTCCCTCCCTATATCTCTCTCCAACTCCCTCCCTTCCTCTCCCTCTCTCAACCCTCTCCCTCCTATCCCCTCTCCTCCTCTCCCTATCTTAGGTCTCTTTCTTAGTCACTCCCTT